>JABASF010001438.1:0-22225 GCA_019776145.1 Harlomillsia oculata | reverse complement strand
AGCAGGTGGAATAGGGTCAGAATATTATGATTGCTTTTCCTATGACTTGCATGTTTCCTATGAAGAAAAATATTTCACATTAAGAAACGGAGTGCCTTTTGACTGTTCAATTAAGCATTCAGTTGAGAAATTAAAAAAATGTTGTTTAATCTTGACGCCAAATTGTTTCTTAGATCCATTTGAAATCAAAATTTATTTTCAACCTCGGTCAATTCATAAAAATTTTCATCTGTGTAAGAAGATTTTTACAGACAATCTCATTGAATTCAGAGGAGAAGGTTCAAATGGTTAAATTAAAAGTAACATCACTTTTTTACAGTGGATTTTAGATATAAAATACTGTCATGTTTCACTATGTTAATCGTTAATTGTTAAAACATTGTGAATACGTAAAGCAGTTTTCTCCCAATATTTCATTGTTAATTACATTTCACTAGTTATACGTTCTGTACTTCCTTTAAGCTGAGTAAACATAAAATTCATACTTTAAAGACGTTCAAATAGAATACAGTGGAGGAAGTTAACCGTATAAAGGGTTAAGTTAATAGAAACAGCACATCACAGTTGTTAGATTTTACGATGTTAATAAAACATTTTTTAGTTTATCTGAATTTGCAAATAATGGTTAATAAATAAATCAGTTCCGAACAAAATTACACTTGAATTAATGTACTAGTATTTGTCTCTAAAATTTCATTTTCAACGACATTAAACACATTACTTGTTTTCTACTTTGTTTTAAATCTATTCAATGAAATGTAGTTCAATTAATTTTAGATACAATTTCACACTGTTCAAAAAATTATGGTTTCTTAGCAAGTCTTATTTTCGTTTCATGTGCCGTCTGTAGACGACGAATCAACTCTTCCCGTGATCCAATGTCGCTCACTTTATATAAAACACACTTTTTCTTTAGCTCCTTGTGAGTCATCGAAGAAAAAACCGGTTGGTACACACCCCGAGTACGACGAGTAGAAAAAACTTTCATACTTGAACATTCACTGGTTTGTCTCAAACTTTGCATCTCATGGCTTTCCATCCGATCATCGTTGTTTGTATGGGAATCCACAAAGGGATTCAGTGGTGACAACAGTGTTTTGGTTATTTTTGATGAAGAACGAGGAGGGCGAATTGGAGGACTTTCGTTTGCTTGCTCTATTGTACTTTGTTCATAAAATTCGTCATCTTCTTCGACTGGGACATTTTCGTACGCAAAAGGATTACTGACAGAACTTGCATTTCGTACAACATTCGGCAAATGACGATGAAGTTGAGGCGGTGACGCATCACCTCGTTCGACATCACGATTGTCATTAGAATATCCCATTACACCAACATTAACTGCGAATGGATTGTGTTGTAAAGCAACCACGGGAAAATTGACAATTGGACGTGCAAGAACGTCAGAAGCTAGGATTTCATTATGATTTGCATTGTCACCATTAGCATTCCTTTGATCATGATCTTCGACCATGGCGTCTAGAACCTCCTGAATGATAGAAATAAATTCTGGACGCACAATCTTGCTAAAAAATTGCTGAAGCCGGATACAGCGTCCAAAACGCACCAAGCAGAGGCTTCCAATGACGCATAACAGGATTGCAATGACGAGAAAGACTATAACAAAATGCGCACGTCAATTTGGTGAAAAGACTAAAATATACATTTTTGATTTAAGTCAATTATGATTATCATCGTTCTTACCAAAAAACAGAGCTGTCACACTTAAATCAAATGAAAGCTGAAAGGTCCCAGAGTCATCAGTTGGACATAAGTCAAAATTTGACGTCATAAATGATGCATCCAAGCTCTTGTCCATCAAAGTGACACATCTTGTCTCTCCGGTTTCAAATTCAACAAACACACAATTCCTACGTGTACATTCAGTACATGACAGGGAACTTCGACAGACAATGGCAGCATCCGAAACAACTGCCAACGCAATTAATGCAGGCAAAAAATTCATTTTCCTGAAAAATAGAAGAGTTTTTGACATAAAAATCATCAAGTCTACCTACAAATCTAAACCAAGACAGATAATTGACAGCTGTAGTTCTTTTGCATTAAAATAGTTGAACTAATGATATTTATTATATGTTTTAAAAAACTGTCAGATGTGAAATTACTTGTCAGATTTAAGAAATCAAATGAATAAAATAGATTACCTTAGATTCAAAAACGTTTTAATGTCAAAAATATAATGATGCACCGAATTTTTATATTTGCTTTTTGAAGAAGTGGCACAAGAACGGAATACTAATTAAAAACAGCACATTTATTTTCAAGTCCAAATGTCTAGACTAAAATTTCAAACGAACAGAATCAGACCATTTGTCAATGTGACTGACAGTTGAAACTCCAATGCAGCGTAAAAGACCCTTCTCTTTTGACAGTAACAGTTCCAAACGCATATATGTTTAAATAGATTTCAGTCTGGTTCCGCATTATCAATTCGACTCTCCTCGATTTCTCAGCGGCGTCCTCATATGAAAAAACCGGTTGCACAGCTCAAACTCAAAATGGGCCTTTTAATCTTTTTATATCTCCAGTTCAACCAGATAGCTTTTTCAATTTCTTGAAAAGTCACAACAATGGATTATGTTGCTCCAGACTTTCTAAACTTTAGGTTTTTTTCTGACAGAATTAAAACTTTTCACAATTGGCCTTTAACTTTTATAAACAAGGAAGACTTGGCTGCTGACTTTTTTGTGTATACAGGCCGAGCGGACCATGTTATTTGTGTAGTGTGCCATGTAGTCATTGGGGAGTTTGAGGAAAATGATGAAATTAAAGTTGAACACAAAAAGCATTCTCCAAATTGCCCCAGCATAAAACCAGATGAGATGAAATCATCTGAAGATGTATGTGGAAGTGAGTCATTGTCATTTTTTCTCTCACGCAGGAAAGTGAGCGCACAAGAGGCTGTTGAAAACTGCATTTACTTTGCCAACAAACGTAAATATTATAATTCCAAATACGCATTCGAAAAAGCACGGATTGCCTCATTTGCACATTGGCCTGCCGATTCCAAAACAGACCCAATGCTTTTATCCAAAGCTGGATTTTTCAGTCTGCAGCATCAAGACGAAGTGAGATGCTTCGTCTGTGGGCTTGGATTAAAGCATTGGACAAGAGAATGCTCTCCATTATTTGAGCATCAAGTGTGGAGTCCAAAATGCAACTTTGTACAACTTCATGTAGCAAACAACAATCGATTTATGATCAGCCGGAAATGTGCTAAAACAAAACTGTGCGACGACGACAAATACGACCAAAAAGAAGATAAACAGAGCAGTGAAACGAAAAAAACAACTGAACCGAGAGAGTCAAAACTTTGTATTATTTGTAACGAAAAAGAGTACTCTGTTTATCAGTATCCTTGTCAGCACATCATTTCATGCGTAGATTGTGTTTTGACTAGCAAACGCTGTGCATATTGCCGTCAAGAAATATTAGCTTATTCGAAGGCTTTTATTGTATAGATTACTTAAGTACTAATTTTTATGCTTGTTATCCATTATCAATATCATTTTACGTATTTTCATTGTTTGCACACACTAAATTTACGCCTCATTCGCGTTAATTTCGAGTATAATATACAATTATAACGCTGTGCTGGAAAATCTAAAAAATGTATAATTTTGTACTTTGAATGTTTTAGTTAATAGTTTTATTGCTCGTATTTTTTATTTGCATTATGTGCTATAAATGTTGAAAATCTCAAAAAAAGGAAAAAATAATAAATCAAAAAAAGGACCGAAAGCAGTCCACCTGTTGATGCAGTTTGGATGATGCGAATCACATCATGTCCTCATTCAACTTGCACAGCATGTGTACTGTGTTCTTACATCGACCCACTCAAACCTTCAACTCCGAACAGAAGACAAAGTGAAACGTCAGAATAAAACTTTAAAAAATGAAAAGTAATTCCGTTCTAGCAACGAAACTCAAGTCTCTCTAGTTTTACTCGCATCCTTTCCCAAGCACGTTTCAAAGTTTTTCGTTCATTGGTTTTGATGAACAAAGTCTCCCGTGGTCATTCAAGAGTATACGAGTTGCTTTCTGAAATCGCCCCAATTGGTAATTCAATTCAAAAAAGAAACACGTTTTTCTAAATTTAGTCTGTCAATTTCTTTATGTCAAACAGCAAAACAGGTGAAAAAGTTGAAGAAAACTTCAAACAATGAATTCTAAGTTTCTATGCTTTCATCGTATTTTGTCTAAGTTTTTTTTCTTCCTTCGCCTTTCATTAACACGTTCATTTTTCTAAGTCTTTCCTATGAATCGAACTTCCAGTTTCACTTTTGTTTGCTCTCGACTTGCCTTCCTAAATGCCCCATTCGGTAACAAGCAATGAATTCTAAGTTTCTCTGTTTTCATCGTATTTTGTCTAAGTTTTTTTTCTTCCTTCACCTTTCTAGATCAACATGTTCATTTTTCTAAGTCTTTCCTATGAATCGAACTTCCAGTTTCACTTTTGTTTGCTCTCGACTTGCCTTCTTAAATGGCCCCATTCGGTAATTCAATTCAAACAAGAAACATAAAAAGATTTTCTCAAGTAACTCTATCATTTTATTTCTAAAAGCCAAGCAGGTGAATAAAACTTCAATAAAATCCAAGTCTCTCTCGTTTCACCGCATTTTGTCTAAGTTTTTCCGGACTTGAACTTCACTCTTCTTCCCTTCGGAACTCCAGCTTCACTCCTCAACCTCTCCACTGTCAATCATCCTGGAGTCCCCTGTCAATCATCCACTCGACCCCTGTCAATCATCCTCCGCTCGCTATCTCTCTACCCATCCTCTCCCATACCCTTCTGAACCCCTTCATACATTATATCCNTACCACGGATACTGGAGTCCAGGAGCCCTTTTAATTCTTAAGGCTCCGTCTCTGTCCCGAATGAACCTTCTTGGGCAAATTGCGAAATAATTTAATCTTCTCCAGAGGGGAACGTAGCTTTCGCTTGGGATTCTTGGAATTTGGAATGGATTCCACATTTTTGAAAAAAAAACAATTTGAAAACAGCAATTTCAAAATGTGGACAGGATCGTCGTGTCTTGCACATGTGGATTCGGGTTCGTGACAACAAAACGGAATGCGAAATAGCCCATAACCATAATTGCAATTTGAGAACTGGAATGTAATTGTCCACAGCACGGAAATGATATGAAACGGTGGATAAAGGGTAATTACTATGATATTTGGCTACAGTGTTGCGCAAATGATCATACATTTTGAATGATGACATGACGTTTTCTATTTCATTTTCAACCAAAAAAAGCTGTATAAAACCGTCCCGTTTAATTTAATTGCAGTTTTTTTTGCAACCCGAGAGCGGGACTTTGACTGTTTACTGTATACTCTCTACTTTGCGTCGAAACAACTTAATTTAGGTTTGTGCCGCGTGGAATTGCAAAAAATTACTGGAAATCTGGAGAATCTCCAGAATTTTTATGTCTAGGTCTCTGAACTCCGTTGCCTGGTTTACATTTGACTGATACGACTACAACAAACATCGAGGGTTTCCCACTATTGTGGCTGTTGTCATAAAAGCATCCTTGATGAACATTACCTGCATGATACAAGCCAAGGTCAAAAGGCAAAAGACACGGTCACGAGTGACGATTTCGTTCCCTGACCATACCGTAGTGTACCATACAGTGATTAATTATTGATTAGGACGTTCATAGTTTAATAATAGTATTTAGTCGAATCGAATGGCGGACGGTGAAGTTGTCTCAGAGTAATGAATTAAAATAAGAATCGAATTCAAAATGAATTAAACATTAAAAGTTTGACTTTTCAGCGTTTGTAAACCAAAATATTGGGTTTTTTCAGTTCTTTTGCCGCTGGAGAGTTGGTTGACAAAGTTGACATTGTTGGAAAGGAGCTCTGCATTGCGGATGATGGTCCTTGTTTCCTGGAAGACATTCCGGTAATGAATGACGACACGAGTATAATTTGGCTGGATTTAAAATCAGAGTTAATGAATTTGTTTGGGATGTCACAGGAAAGAGCTCGGAATGCTCTCATTCGCAATTTGAGATTTGACGAGCTGAAGATTCTGAGACGAGTTTCAAAAAAGTTGAAAAATGTCGTGGACAGCTCAGCATACTTTGCTCAAAGTGGATGTTTCAAAGTGCCCCTGGACTTTCGACAGTTACTTGCACAAATGTTTCCAGATGTGCCATCAGAAAATCAAGCTTTGGAATGGTTCAGTGATTTCATTGGGTCTCCTCCAGCCCCGTTCCAGGAATGGGACACAGTGAGAGTTGCTGGAGATGCTTTTTCGTCTTCTCACAGAGCTATTTTTAAACAAGGGAATGTTGGACCAAGGATTAAAAATCTCCAGATTTTCAACTGCTTGCTTTCCTGGGTCGACTTACTCAAGGCATTCGGGGCTTTCGGGGAATCTATGGATTCTCTCTCCGTGTTCTTCAATGCGAAAGTATTTGCGGATCCATGGGCCTGGTGCTTGTTTTTCGAACAGCTTGGACGAAAATACGCTTTCCAATATGATGTTGAAGGGAAGGAAAATCAAAAGATCAATGTCATGGACATGGAACTTGAATCCATCACTGATCCAGTGCTTAGGGTAAGTTGTCGTCATGTTGTCCAGCCCATTTTTAGTCCAGTCGGCTGTAAAGTAACAGGAACACGGTAACTGGTAACTGACCAGGGATTTCCTACTTTTTGTCTAGATTTTACTTGAAGATCCAGTGAAATTCAATTCCATGTCCAAAGTGTCCATAAATGTACACTACGTGGAATGGACTAATGTCCTCTTGCGATTGTTGCGATTCAAATGTCTGGAGAATGCAATTTCTGACCTTCACATTGTAGTCAACATTGGACACGACCCTTCAGCTCGCCCACCTCATGTTCTGAATGATCATAAACTCCTGGAAATCCAACCTTTGCTCACGATGAACCTCAAATCCTTGAAAATTCTCAAGCTCCGATTGGCCTCTGATACTATTTGGCACACTCCATTGGACTCCACGGAGGAAATCCCATGTCTTCAAGTTCAGTTGACGATTTGTCAAGTGCTTCAAGCAATTAGCATGGACACACTGGAAGTCTTTGACCTAGAAGTCCCGAGGATGGACCTGTGTTTCATCTCCCCGAAAGTGATTCCAATGGGGAAATTGTTGACTCAATTCGTGGATTGCACTCCGAATCTCAAAGTTCTCAAACTGCTCGTAGTTTCCGTCAGCATGGACTCATTTCCATTCTTGAAAAAACTGGTTACCCGGGTCAAACAACGGGAAATTGAATGTGATATGAGGGTACATATAATACAATATACAATACAGCAAAGCTTGAAATTACAAACCACATATTTTGTCTTGTCATGTCACGCCATGTCGATGTCACGTGTCACGTCATGTCACTTGACTTCTTTGTTCAGGGATATGAATACTGGCATCCAGGACTGCCCAAGATGTCATACGCCCGTTTGAAACCGTACATGACTGCAATCCGATTGCAAGTCGGGAATAACAGTGACCCAGAATCCGTCCAGAATGCAACCATAAGCCAACGCTTCAAGTACCATGAGGTCATGCATGATTTCATCACTGTGCATGTCACAGGAGAGTGTCCAAACTTGATTTCCTGGGACATTGACATTTTACAAACCACCTTTCCGAATTTGAAATGTCTTTTCCTGGACGACACTGGATTCAATGATCTCATGCAAGATTACCCGAAAAACTGCATCGCGGCAGCGTACCGCAAACTTTCTCTGAATGATTCAGATATGGCCATCATCTTTAGCTCCTTCCAGTCTTTGATGCGCTTGGAATTGTGCACAAACATGATCCAAGTCACCGATTTCGGAATGACCGGTCTCAAACCCGAAGTTATCAAAATGATAGAAATGGGAGGACCGTACTGTCCAACCAAAGATGATTTCCAAGGTCCTTCCATTGTTGACATGAAGAGTAAGTACAATTAATTATTCGCTACATGACCTAATCTGTCCTCACCTGATCTCTTAAACTTCATCTTCCAGATTTGCATGTTCTCACGGTCGTCGGGATTGGACAACGTGTCACAGACGCAACGGCGTTTCTCATAGGACGATCTGCTCATTTGCTTCCCCATCTTGGGGACATTACTCTCTTCCAACCAAAGGTCATACTACCAATCACAACTTTGATGACCTAATCTATGTATGAATAGCAATTTAATCCTAATTTAATCACTAATAATCTTCAGGTTTCTCTCTACGGCTGGAAAGGACTCATGAGTGGATTCCCGGATCGGTCTCAATTTAAAAACGTGGTGGAGCTCCTGGATAGTTTCGATATTGATACCTTAGAATAACCAATTCTCATTTACCTATCAAATGTATTATTCTGAAATTGTAAAGAGTCGAAAATAAATCAATTTTATGTGTGAAATGTCAAAAAATGAGATAAAAGGTCAAAAAACGTCACCGCGACCGCATGTCCAAACGTTTTCCACGTTTTCCCATGTCCAAAAGCCTACAAGGAGCGGTGGATATGGAAGCGAAACGTTCAAACTGACATCAGCAGGCGAACCGTGCGTCAAAAACTGTTGTTGATCAATAGTTTTTTTCGGTGACATTTTGAAACATTTTTTAAAACTTATACGAGTTTTACGAGCAACGAACTCATTTGATTGCAATTTAGCATTTACGTATTCATGTAATATTAATAAACGTTTTTATCATCGCAAAATCGCAAGTGCCTAAACGAGTTAAAAAGTTCTGCCTTATTGAAAGCAATGACGTCATTTGTAATTTTAAAATAATTTTGGAATTAATCATTAGTTGAATATTGAATTCAGATATTTAGTGCATTGGTCACGAAATTTTAGTCTAACTATTGTAACTATCTGTATCTACTACTCACTACTCTACCTACTGTTGATGTTGACTGTTGATCTTTTGTTTTGCTAGCGACAACGACAGGACAGGGACGATTTTTATTGTTCTTGTTTAGTGGTTTAGTGAGTCGGCAAAACTTGTTCGTGACTTTTGCTTGTAAAGTGAGTTTATTAAATCGCTATTCAAATTCGTAATTCCTATTTTAGAAAAATTGACAGATTGTTTAGCGACTGTGTAATGATTTAATGATTGTTGAACTTAATGTATGAATGTTTTTGATTTTGGAAAGGCGTGTCGTCACAATAATTGGAAGCAATAATGAACGTGTCAAATCATAATAATCAATCAAGTGTAATGAAGATGGAGGGAATAATGACCTCTGCGACCTCAACCTCATCATCATCGTCAGCGAAAGTGGACCTTAGCAAAGCAAGTCATGGTGTTTGGTTGGTCAAAGTCCCCAAGTATTTAGCTGCTCGATGGGAAAAGATCCCTGGGAATGTGGAAGCCGGTAAATTGCGAATCTTCAAGTCGAATCCGAGGTCAAATCCAAAGGTCACATTGTCACTGAGTGATGCAACTTTACTACTCAAAGAACCCGGAGAAAAGGACATCCCCAAAGAACACGAGCTTATACCCGCCTCATTGACTAATCAGACGTTAGCTGCTTTTGATATTGAAGGAGGTCTCAGGGATGACGTGATCCATGAAGTAGACAAGGTTTCGTTACTTGGCTTAGTTCAACAGAAAGTGGAATGTAGACCAATCGTCGACCAAAGTTACATGAAATTGAAAGCTGAAGAGATTCGCTTAGCGTCGCAACCGCAGCGACAAGTTCAACAATTAGATGGTCCAGTTAATAACTACAAACCTGTTTCAGATCACAAGCATAATGTAAGCATTTTTCTTGTTAACAACGTATCTGAAGAAAGCATTAATTAATGTGTATGTGATACTAATTAATTAATTAATGCCAATTTTTAGATTGAATACGACGAGAGGAAGAAAGCAGCAGGAAAGAAAGCACGAGACGATAAGGACAAAGTTATGGAAATGTTGTACAATGCCTTTGAGAAGCATCAATACTACAATATTGCGGATCTTGTTCGCATCACTAATCAACCGGTTGTGAGTTGTCATCTCATCATCTATCTTTAATTCATTTGTCAATTAAATCAATGAATACTTAATTACCCTTTGACCTTCACCATGTAGGGATACCTGAAAGAAGTTCTGAAGGAAGTATGCAGTTACTCTGTGAAGAACCCTCACAAGAATATGTGGGAATTGAAACGGGAGTATCGACATTACAAAGAAGAAGAGGACGACTAAAATTGACTGAAAATTAACATAGGAAGGTGTGATATGAAAGAATTCACAATTTCGAAAAAGGTGTTTTTAAAGTGTACTTCAAATGAAGCAATAATAAAGGTTTAGATTTTAGATTAATGTTATGTAGTACTCTAGGAAAACGTAACATTCACATCACCGCATGTACTATATTAGAATTTTGTTTGAAATTTCATTGTGCTCGTTTTTATGTACAATAATGTCATTTTTTATAACAGTTGATCTGTTCAAAGTTACGCTTGCGTGATGAATAATTTAGATATTTTGTTAAAGTGAAAAAGTCTGGTGCACGGTGCAAGACATATTGTGTTTTTTCCGTATTTACAATTCGTAAAACGTAATTTATTTTACGATCAAACTTGAAATTCAATTCAACATATTTATTCAAGTATAAAATGGAATAAAATAACTTTTTGAATATTAATCGTTTTCGACTTTTCGACGTTTGGTACTGTGAATTAGAAATTGAAATGAGAGAAGGTGCAGCTAAAAGCTATATGCTACAGGAATTCCTGGAATGTAAACAAAACATGATGACATGACACAAATAAGAAAGAAAAGTGGAGGAATCTACGCTTTTTCATGTAAAATCAACAACTGTTAAGAAACACGGAAGGGTAAAATGGACCAAGGTCATGAATTCTTCGTATTTTGAGTGACAAATGATTTCCTCGTGACAAACAGGTATAAAAGGATATTTCGTAGGTCATGTTTCCATCAACATTTCACGAGTGTTTGTAAAAGGCAACTGAAATATGTGGAAGATAACCATTTTGTTTGCGCTATTGACCTTTGTGGTCATTGCAACTGCCGTGCCCCATCATGAAGGTCATCACGAAGAGGACGTGGACGGGAGACCCATAATGAAGGACAACAATGCAAAATTCTTGTTCAACAAACGTATGGTTACAGTCAGTACTTTTTGAAAATTCTTTGAATTAACCAGAGGTGTGTTAACGAAAACTGTTTTTGTAGCTGCTGGATTTCCAAATCCATTCGGTTTCTTACAAAACTTGTTGAATCCTACTACTTCAACTTCAACCATGCCCCCAACAACCACATAATCGGAAGGTTAACTACGTCTACAATTTACAAATTACAACCGTATATCCAATAGCAGTCCTTGTTTAAATTGCCTCTGTTCAACAAGTAGCATTTTTGAATCATAATAAAAACGGGATGTCATGAAAAAAAATGGTTATTATAGTTGTTACTTTCTTCAAGAACTTAATGTGCTTTAAGTTGTTAGAGTTTTTTTCAAAATCATGTTGTCATCTCATTTCCTTTGGCATCTTTTCTTTCTCTGTCGCCAAAAATGCGTCTCGTGGCCAATCGAGCCAAAAATTGCGTTCTCAAAAATTTGAAGTCAAAAGGAAACGGTCCAAGTCGAAACTTTGTGCTCGTGCCTTGCTTTTTCCTTGCGCTTTTCCTTATGTGTGGTGGGATGATTACCGTTTTTTGCAATGTTGGTACACCTGGTCCCGTCCGTCTGACTTTGCCAAAAACACAGGCCCTTTGTCTCATTCCAACATCCGTTTGATTGCATTATCAAAGTGATTTATGATAGAGGAGGCTTTACATCCTCACCGCCCCAAGGACACGAAATGACACTTTATAATGGCTTTTCAAATGGACAAATGGCTTTTCATTGCTTCTCGCCTACTTTCACCATTTTAATACGTACACATTATAGAAATTCCATTTCTTCATTTAAAAAATGACTTGCACATTCTAAAAGTTTCGGTTATATTCTGTGGCGAAGAGATAGTTTTTATTTTTACTCAAAAAAAGAGCAAATCGTGTCGCTTTTTTACGATTGGCACAACATCAAACATTCCATTTTAAAACAAGCTAACGAACTGTAATCATCTAAAATCTAAAAAGTGTCTTTCCTGTGTATCTAAAAACGTAAGAATATTGTAAGATTATTAGATTATGTCATAAGTTTATGTTTTGTGTCATATGTCATGTCAGATTTGTGCTGGGTTACGGGTTACAAGAAGATGCAAAAGATTTGACCCCGACAGAGGGTTTGTTATGAGAGAGACAGAAAAAGACAGCAAAAAGGGGGTTTGGGGCAAGTTGATACAAAAGAGATGCAAATGATTAAGTCAAGAAAGCAAAGCTATTACTTTCCCTAGTGTCAAATACATAGATAAAACGTTTTGATAATGATAACATGCGGGACATTTCGGATAAGAGATGATAGACATTAGAGATTAGAGGATTCCGGGAAGCCCGGGTGAAAAATGAAGAACGAGTTGGGATTTATGATTTAAAACTTAAACTAAACGCGTTAAAATATTGCGCTTTAGTGTGTTAATTTTGTATTATGCAAAAAAGTGATATTTTTTGAAAACGTTTGAACAATCTTGTTCAAAAAAGACGTCGGTTTTTTTTCTTGTCCGGGTCATTGAGAGCGGCGGCAGGGAAATCATTGAAGCGAACGAGTCCTTTCCCCGCAAATGCATTGGATGCCTTCCGCTCTATCTTTAAAAGAAAATGAACAATGATGGCCAAAGCAGAAGGGAAATCTACACTGTCCTTTTCTGAAATTTTGAAAAGAGGTTTCATTGAATTTTTAAACTTTATGCTTTTTAATCTTTGAGCTTAACGTGAGTCCTGTACTTACGGTACTTGACTTCCATCTGCTTCGTCTGCTTGTTCAGTTCAGTGTACTTTGTATCTGCAGTTATTCAATGAATCGTTCGTGCAGCGTTTTAAAATGAGGTCAAAATGGTCATGTCATAATGTCAATGTCAAGTGTACCTTTGGCGTGCTTATTGATGAGTTCATCAAGTTCCAACTCATCGGAGAAATCAGGGATGGCGTAGTCCATGATACTCCGCATGTCTTGTCTGGACACAGCACCCGCTCCCACTTTGTCATATTTTTTGAAAAGGTTTTCCAAAACTGGGTAAAGCAAAATTATATTTTCAAAAAATGGTTTCAGACTTTCACTCATTGTTTGGGGTAATGTGAAACCGACTTACAACTCTTTGTTTCTCGTTTGACTTTCTCCTCCTGTATAATTAATAAGATCAGAATTAATATAGAGAAATTAAAGAATTTCCAGAAGCTAATGGAACTTTAAAAAAGTAAAAGGTACCATATTGTGAAATTATGAATAATTTAATTAAAGGTCGCGTTAACGCAACACGCAACAGTCACAAAAATGTTCAAGGGAGCCGAATCAGCCTTGGTGAACGGACACTTTCATAGGATTAGAATATGAAACGCACAGAGAATAATTACGAAGTTTTGAAAACTGTTTTAGTTTTTTTTTAAATTTCCAGTAAAAACCAATGACGATGACACTTTTTGACACAGGAAGCACAGCTTTGAAATGAGGTTGAGATGACATCTCCGTCCCTTTTTATACCCGATTATTTTTATCAGTGGGTGAGAGAGGTCCATTAAGCATTCCATTTTCAGCCAGTGCCTCTTCGTCTTTCCTTGGCATTCATTGAACAACTTGTGTTTGTAAAATGCCAGGCCAGGTACGACGATGCGACGACGACTCCAAACTTCGTCGCACTTGAGAATGTCGCTAACAAACAACAACGACAAACCTTGCCATACTTGCTAAGGGATGACATGTGCGAAGGACGCTGCGTTTGTCGCAATTCCATGGAATCATTCGATCGAATCATTCTTTCCTATGAATGGCTTCTCACGTCGTTTAAGAATGGACATAAAATTCATGACAAAGTGATAACGACAGCATTCATGGCGCCTTGTTGACAGTTGACACCGATGAATATTCGTTCATATTTATAATTCAAATTTTATTAAATTCCAGTTTTTTTTAAAGCTATCACACAATCATTGCAGAAGCATTCCAAAATTCCAATTTTCCAAAGCAGTAAATCAAAAAATGATTCAATTTAATTCAAAATATAATTTCATGCGTGATCTAGTAACCTGTACTGTACAAAATGTTATCAATTTTTCAAAAAGATTTTCAAATGACCCATAATGTTGATGAGAATTCCTTATACATTGCTAATGGCTGTAAAGCATTAGAAATGAAAATGATGTAAAAGTTAGTAGTAAAAGACCAAGTTGAAGTTGACAAAGGAGCCAAGAAAAGTTGACAAGATGGGATAAAGTAGACCGATTAATTCAAAGCTAAATCAGATGTCGTCGCTACGGACGATGATGACACGAAGGAATTACCATCGTCATTCCATGATCACACAACCAAATCTCAATATCCCGTCTCCTCAGCTCACGGTAAGGGAAAGAATGGCATTTTTAAAATTCACAAAGACAGTTTTTGATCAGTTTCTTTTTTGCTCCGACCTTGAAATACTTGATTCAAAAATCATGTAATCGTTCAGCTGCAAATTCGACCTCGCTCGCTCGGGCAGACATTGAAATGTCATCATATGACGTCATTCCGTCATACTAGGAACAGTGGGACGTGGTGGGACTGGTGGTGGGACACTACTATGCACTTCGTCTTCTTGCAAATGTCATTATCAATTGAAAATGCATTTCTGACACTCAAAGAACATGGCTTATATTAATAATCATGACTGAGTTATTTATAATCCCGGGTCTCAAAAAGGAACAGGAGAACAGGACCCACCACTCACCACCAACTTCTTTTTTCATCGTCATCAGGTCGTTTTTGCATCCTGTCTGTTTTACATTTGAAAGGAACCTTGTTTGTTGTAGTTAGTAGTTGGTTATATACGTTATATTTATTACAGTATCTTATTTCTTATGTACCAATTACCAATATACAATCACACCTTTCATTAACGATTTTGGATATTAGCATTCTATTTGACTTTGATTTTGAATGTCGCGTTGATCAAACGTTGAAATTCATACTTTGTGTGTATTGTGTCGTGTCCCGTTTATTTTGGCAGTGACAAAAGTGACAATGTAACAGTAAGCACAATGCGGTGCGAATCATTTAATTACCCGGAAAACAAACATGGCCGGTCCGGATTTTGACTTTTGACTGACTTCTCCGAGGAAACATTCCTTGCATCCACTGAGAATGAGATTCCATGTATCTGAATCGTGGTGGCTTTCAGAATATATTTTCAAAAAGCCGAATTTTCGGAACAGAGACACACTGACTTGTTATAATAATAATGCCATTTTGAAACCCTGAAAAAGAAGTAAGGGAAGCCCAGAATAGCCAACAGTCTGCAAAGTGCAAAGAGCAGAGAGGGATGAAGACAAAAAGAGAGCAGAGGTTTTTTGCCGGCTTTGCCAAACGTGATGATTTAATTGCATATCTCGTAAATCACAATGGCTTTCGACCGAAACAACGCGTGAAGGCGGCGGCGGGTTTCGTCCTCCTTCTTCATCGAATATTTCCCCTTTTTTTTGCCTGCTTTGCCAAACGTGATGATTTAATTGCATATCTCGTAAATCACAATGGCTTTCGACCGAAACAACGCGTGAAGGCGGCGGCGGGTTTCGTCCTCCTTCTTCATCGAATATTTCCCCTGAAAAAAAATATTGCAGACATTTTATGCAAATTAATTTGCGTCTCATGATTCTCATCCCAGACATTCCCATATCCCATCTCCCATTTTCGCAATGAAGGCGCGCGTGATCCACAAATCAAGGGACATGTAAACACCGTCATTACGCCTGTGTCGTTAGCAAGATTTGTGAACGGAGTCAATGGCTTCTGTCATATTTCGTCACGTTGTCGAAAATCGAAATTTTTAGAATGATAGCAATGCAAATTAGGTCGAATACACAATTGTCGCATCGTCTCATATTGCCCTCACACTTCACACATAATCCGAATGGAATGGAATGTTGAGAACTTGGGACTTTTACGCGCTCTGCTACACTTATTGATTACTTGCTATTATTTTAAGTTTAAATGACCTTCGAAATGAGACGAAACAATCGGGTATTTTTTTACCAATGTTACACAAGCACCACCCGGGAGACAATCACACGACACTCGAGACTCTCGGGTCCCGAATCCAGACTTGCCGACGGAGCTCATTTGTCCCAACTTGACAAATAGACATGTTGATTTCTCCTAATTGAAATTACGGGTTTTTTGCGAGCGTCCTTGGCCATTACGTCATTTTTATATTCGGAATTTGCAATGTAATAAGCGGTTTAAAAACAAGCGTTTCCACTTTTTGCCTTGATAATTGATATGCCACAGGAACCATGCAATATTTGCGACGTTTGGACAGAGAATGCGATGATCATCTTTCGTGGGTTGTATCAGAATAGTATCGTTGAGCGACATAAATTGTCCAGGTTGTGATAGGGACACGGGAGTGAGCGGGACGGGACTGAAGATTAAGAAAATACCCGGGAGCGAGGCAAGACTGTGTGCTTATGTGCTGCTCTTACCTCGTAAATCACGCTTATCAGCTACTCTCTTGTATTTGACTCGTGAAATTTTTATCGTCATTTGAATGCCAAGCTATTTTCAACCCCTTGACTCGTGAAAAAAATTTTCTTATGAGATTACTTTCACGACTTTCGCAGTCTGTTTATTTGTTCATTTGATTATGTATAGGTATCTGGATTTGGATTTATAGATTTGTTCCATTGTAAGAGTACTAATAATTTTGTCGATTAGGGATTTTTTAATTTCAATTACTGGCTCATGTTGAAACTTCTAAACAGAATGAATAGGTCATATTTTCAAAAATGATTTAGTTCTTCAAATCTCTTTTGTGTTTAGAACAGGATGTTATATCGATCAAATCTTTACATTAAGGGTTAACTGTCTGGTGCCGGTTCGTCTGTTGGTTCCTCTGCTCTGGCGGAGGATCGTCTCCCGGTTATGGTTCTTCTGGTGGAGTATCGTCTCCCGGTGGTTGTGGATCCTCTGGCGGAGTACCGTCTTCCGGTGGTTGTGGTTCCTCTGGCGGAGTACCGTCTTCCGGTGGTTGTGGATCCTCTGGCGGAGTACCGTCTTCTGGTGGTTGTGGATCCTCTGGCGGAGTACCGTCTTCCGGTGGTTTTGGATCTTCTGGTGGAGTACCGTCTCCCGGTGGTTTTGGATCCTCTGGCGGAGTATCGTCTCCCGGTGGTTTTGGATCCTCTGGCGGAGTACCGTCTCCCGGTGGTTTTGGATCCTCTGGCGGAGGATCGTTTCCTGGTGATCCCCCTGGGGTAGGTCCTTGTCCAGGAGGAGAATTTGGTGCTGGGGCAGGACCCCCCGCCACTGGAGCACTACCTAAGGCTCCTGTATTAGCGGGAGGGCGAGGGGCAGCAGTTGGCCCAGGAATTTGTACCCAAAACGGCCAAGCTGTTTTCAATGAGAAACATTTTAGCAATTTATTGTTTATTGCAAACTTCAAATGCTGCTCATTCCGACTTACAATAATTTAGAGTAGATTGTCCTGTATATATACAGCTTACATAAAAACCACCGTGATTGGTATTTAGCGAAATCATTACCTTTTACAATGACGGGCTTTGGGTCCACTTCCGGTGAAAGTACTCTACATTTTACTGGACAGATGACCACTAAACCCAAACTAAAAATTAAAATGTAATATATATATAAATTCATGGCTTCATATATTTAAAGGTGTCAAAGTGTCAGGCTTTTAAAGCCAAAAGCCAGTTTTCATGCGAACCGGAAAGCTGAATGTGCAAAAGTGTAGAAATGAATGAAGAAACATGAAATTTTTTTGATTTTTATACAATGTGAAGGGTATTTACCAAATGTTACCCTTTTGTTGCAACAATCATTTCCAAGTGCAGTCGATGCAACAATTTTCAAACCTTTGTTAGTAAAATTCATGCAAATGCAAATAATTTACCGAACAACCAACTCCCAACGTTGAATGGTTTGCAATGTGAACATTGAATTGAAATCGATATGAAAACCATGCGATTGTGATTGAATAATGTGACATATAAAATTGAAAAAGGATTCTCGTCTTTCTCGTTATAATTTTCTCATAAAAGCATTTTTTAGCAGCCTTGAGCATTAATTTAGCATAAAAAATGTGAGGAAATGAAAGACGAGTTGCACACATGTGATGATGTGAGGACAAGTGGATTATTTGATAACCCATTCATTTTCATATATTCTCTTTCATGCAAAATGTTTAGCGACAGCCTTCTCGACTTCTTGAAAGAAATTCAATTCAAACCACACACACACACATGCGGAAACACGTCTTTGCCATTACGTAAGTGTCGCATAAGTTGTTGTCGCTTGTAATGTCCCGTCAAAATATTTTGGAGCCAATGATACTTCAAGCTACCCTGAAAAAGTGTTATGCCATAAAATATGCCATAGGACACTATTGATCATTCGGGTATTACGACTCGACTCCGATGCCATCGACAAAAAATTCCTCCGAAAAAACACGGTTCCATATTTTCCTCTAAAACAGAAGCTCCTCCGTGAGCAAAGATGCAAATGAGGAACGGTGATAAGTTCAACCCGAGTTCTGCCAGATGGCTTCACAGGTGCGGTTATGTCTGGAATTTTTGGAAATAAGCTAATTTCGCAAATTGTGCTATCAATTTAATGCAATATGCTTATGTCTTTCGAAACCGAAACTTTTAATCCAATTTCCAGCTCCTCGTTCATAAAATTCATAATTGCGGAAAACGAGGTCACACTTTCGAAAGACGACACTTTAGACATTAGAGTATAACGATTTAATTACATAATAATGAGGTTGCATATTTACAGTTTATCCAGTCAAAAGCTATTGGTTGATATATAGAATTCGACGAAATACGCCACTTTCCTTTTGTGCACTTGCACAATATTACAGGAAAAAGGGAACGAAACTCTCTCTTCTGTCTTCTGCAACGCAGTACATTCACATTTCATCTTTGGGGTGTGTACACAAATCCCGGGTTTTTCATCCGGTCATACGACAGGAATGAAGGTTGGCAATGGGATCATTATGTGATATATGTGACAATGTGAGGGATTGATGGACAGGTGATGAGACACGCGGTGATGAGAATAGTGACCCTAAAAATCCCGATGAGGATCAAGGTGCTACGTTTCCTCTTAACCAAGTTGTCATGTCACCCAAGGATGACCCTACATCACCTGATCAAGTCATGTCGCCCAAGAATGATCCAGATCCAACATCACCTGATCAAGTCATGTCGCCCAAGGATGACCCTACATCACATGATCAAGTCATGTCGCCTAAGGGTGATCCCGCTTCACCGGATCAAGTTGTTTCAGCTAAAGATGATCCCGCTTCACCAGATCAAGTTGTCATGTCGCCGATTTTTTGTGGTAATTTGAAGATGGATATTCATGAACCCGATGGTGATGACACTCCGACTGACCGAAGAATGAGTGACCCTAAAAGTCCCGATGAGGATCAAGGTGCTACGTTTCCTCTTAACCAAGTTGTCATGTCGCCCAAGAATGATCCGACATCACCTGATCAAGTCATGTCGCCCAAGGATGACCCTACATCACCTGATCAAATCATGTCGCCTAAGGATGATCCCGCTTCACCGGATCAAGTCGTGTCAGCTAAAGATGATCCTGCTTCACCAGATCAAGTTGTCATGTCGCCTAAGGATGATCCCGCTTCACCGGATCAAGTGGTGTCAGCTACAGATGATCCCGCTTCACCGGATCAAGTGGTGTCAGCTACAGATGACCCCGCTTCGCCAGATCAAGTTGTTATGTCGCCTAAGGGTTCTCCAGCCTCACCTGGGCATGAAGATACCAATACTCACGAGACTGAAGGGGCAAGTAGTCCAAGTCATAGTTCAGGAAGTCCAGCAGCTTCCAAATGTTCGAAAGATGACGAAGGAGAAGATGTAGACATGGCAGATGGAACAGGAAGTCCCGAAGAACCAGCCAAACCCCCGATTGACCCTGAGGACATGGAAGATGGCGAAATTATGGATGATGATGACGAAGAAGAGGAAGAAGTTGAGAAGGAGGTCGTTGTTAAAGAGAAGACACATTCTTCCAAGTCCAAAGAATCCGGAGAGAAAGACGTGATCGTGTCATTTAAAGATGAAGCTCGTAAGCGGGACAAGGAGAAGGACCGGCACCGTTCTAAAGATAAGGACAAAGACAGAGATAGAAAGCGAGACAAGGAAAAAGAAGGGAAAGAAAAGAAGTCTATCTCATCCGCCAAGAACAGTAGCAGTAGCAAGCGTCGACATGGAAGTACAGATGAGAGTGACAAGAAGAAGATCAAGGATCGACATTCAGATCGACATGGACATGGTCACGATTCCAAAAGAGCTCGGAAGGAAGACGTCGTCGGTGCACGAGAGGAGGATGATGATGCAATGCTCCTTGTTCGAGGAGGGTCACCTAAATATGGCGGTCAGTCATCTCCACCCGTGTTTCCCATGGATATGGACGGGGTGGAAACTTCCTTTGAAAGATTTGATGATGATGATGACCGACGCGGGGGTCGTCGTGGACGAAGCCCACCGCACAGTCGACGACGACATGGTCCATCACCTCCACGTGACCGTGGGCGCTCAGGTCGTGGTGGAGGTCGAGAGGAACCTGTTCGCAAATCCGATACTATATGCTCCTATTTCATGCAAGGGAAATGCCAAAAGAATGCCGATGAATGTAACTTTTCTCATGATGCTGTTCCTCCGCGAAAAATGGAATTGTGCAAATTTTGGATGATGGAATGTTGTGCTAAGAAGGAAAAATGTTTGTATCTCCATAATGACTTCCCTTGCAAGTTTTATCATACTGGACTGGTTTGCAAACAGGGCGACAGATGCAAATTCAGTCATTCTCCATTGTCTGCTGAACACAAAAATGTCTTACTTAAGGTAGGTCTCATGATCTCGTCTCATTGCATGTTGCATTAACTATGAAATTATGATAATTACATGAAGATGAATGAATGATCCATCATGATGAATCATGGAGATGCACTCGTGACTCATGTCATGACTCACAATTTAATGATACATTCGTAAAAATGGCCTCGTTAACCCTTACATTGACATATCATGTTTCTCACTTTTCCAGCATATCGAAACAGCTCCTAAAGAGATTCTTGGAGATTTCCCCCGACTGAACAGGAACGGAGCTCTCAATTTAATTAATAAGATGGAATCTAAAATCAACGGCACACCAATGCCTGAGGAATTACCAGAGGATAATCCTCATCCGCATTCCACGAACAATAACAACAATCACAACAATAATCGTCATCAGTCTCATCAGCCTAATCATCCGAGAGGTACGCGAACGAAACTTGATTGTGAATATCAAGATTGCGAATTTATTGTGATATTCAAATGTTCACTGCTGTCATTAAATTGTTGTTTAACAGATCGGGAACGCGGAGGAGGACCAAATGAGCGCTACTTCCATCGTGGTAATGAGCGAGAGGTACAATCCCACGGTCACGGTGGACACGGTGGCCGGGATCACCACCAGAATCATCACCATGATCAAAGAAATGAAGAGCCACGACGAACACGGTGGGAGCAACCGACCCGGGACGATCATGACAAGCTCCATGAACTCATGGAAGAAGCTGGGCTCGGTTTTTACAAAGATACTCTTTTGGGTGATTCTCAGAATCAACAAGGAGGGAATCCTCAACTTCCGTTCAATGCTTCGTCTTTGCTTGGACAAGCTAATCCATTGGCGCTTATGGCACAAGCACTGAATATGCCGATGGCTGCTGCTGCCATGGCCAGTGCCATGCAAGGTCAGATCCCCTTGTCACTTCCTCAGCAACAGCATTTAGTGAACAATCCTGCATTGGCGACGGTTTTGGCTCAGCTCAATATTCCGTCCACGACCATTCAGCCTTTACCGGAAATAGAGAAGGACATTAAAAATGACGAAGAAGAAGAAGACAAAGCGACTCCACAGATTTCGGGATTAGCACAGGAACCACCGGACCATCTTCCAAAGATGCAGCAAGAGTTGTTCCGCCGGATTCAACAACAGCAAATGAAGAATGAGAAGAAAGTGGTCAAGCCTGAGAGTGATGATGATTATTGTTGTGATTGTTGTTATTGTTCGTGGAATGCGGATGAGGATTATCCTCTGGTAATTCCTCAGGCATT
>JABASF010001437.1:0-22231 GCA_019776145.1 Harlomillsia oculata | reverse complement strand
CCATTCAAATCCTCCCTTTCTAATAATAAACAGCACAAAATCGAATGTATATGGTAGAAGGACGGACATTTTTTAATCAAATATTAATTTCTTTTCTTGTTTAATTATGGTAATTTAATTGGACATTAAGATGAATTGGGTGGTTCATATTCGTGGTGGTCCGAAACGTGTCAACCATGCTGCTGTGGCTGTTGGAAATACTATTTATTCATTCGGAGGTTATAATACTGGTAATGTTAAACACCATTTAAAATATTTTCCTTATCAATATAAAAGGATTAGTAAGTTTACCCAATGCTTAATTGCTTAACTGTGTTTGACCAAATTATATATCTCACCCAGATGACAATTACGCTGAACAACGTCCGATTGATGTCCACATTTTGAATCCTGGTAAGCCATTTCCATAATGGACAGTTTCCGTGTTTTTGTAGTTTGTATTAATTTCTATCAGTGGGGAATACTTTTTGAACAAACCATTCAAAGACTAAGGACTCATTCAAAGTGTTGTCTGTTTTTGAAAGTACGACCTGTTTAGATTTAATAATGACATTCGAATCGTCTGATATCAAAATCTGAGTGACCTACTTTTCAGATTGGGGAAACAGGATGTTTTGGGTTATTTAACAATTCGTGATTGAGGGTCAGCTTTAGGAATGCAACTGTTGAATCGATTAATTTGTGTTTTTTATTCGTTTTTTCAGTAACTTTTCGATGGAGAGTACTCAACTTTGCTGCTTCGCCAGTTGTGCCGTTTCAACGATACGGTCATACGTGTGTGTCCTATGGACGTTATGTGTATTTATGGGGCGGACGTAATGATGAGAACACTTGCAAAAATTTGTATCGGTTTGATACGAAGACTTTGAGTTGGACTAAACCGGAAGTGTCTGGAAGTGTTCCGGGAGCTCGTGATGGACATTCAGCTGTGGTCATTAGAAATAAGATGATTATATTTGGAGGTTATGAAGAGGAAGTTGGTCTTTTCTCACAGGATGTTTACTCTTTAGACTTGAATACGCTCATCTGGAGTTTTGTTCCAGTTGGTGTAAGTGCTTGCTCAATGTTCTTTCCAGTTTATTCTACAATTGATCTTCCAGGATTTCTGGATGGATTTTATCTTTGGAATTGGGATTTTGTAGGGTCAAGCACCATCATTTCGTGATTTTCACACAGCGACTGTATACTTGGATCGTTACATGTTTATTTTCGGCGGTCGCGGTGACGAACACGGGCCGTTCCATTCAAGATCTGAAGTTTATTGTAACACGTTAGTTTGTTTGGATGTCGAAAGACAAGAATGGTTTCGACCAAAAACGTATGGCCATCTCCCCATTGGAAGGAGGTCGCATTCTTCGTGTATGATTTAGATTTGATACTTGATTTATCAGATTGACTTATTGATTGAGTAATGAGTTAATGAGTAGTTCAGATTAATTACATGAAAACGCATGAAAATTATTTTTATACAGTTATGCACAATGGTTACATGTACGTGTTCGGAGGATACAACGGACGTGTAGATAAGCATTTTTCCGATTTTTACCGATACAACCCGGGTATGGATGTTTCGTATACTTATTAGTTTAATAATTATTTGCCCATCATTATTCACTCGTTTTTCAACCTTTAGTTTTCGATTTTATGCATGTTTATATTGTTATTTCTAGAACTGTGTGAATGGCGTGAAGTTGCCCCGTTTGGATCTGGACCGAATCCCCGAAGACGACAAGGTTGCGGGGTTGTTGGTGACAGAGTTTACTTTTTCGGTGGAACTAGCCCATTAGTTCCCAATTGTCAGGCGAACAGAGAAAGTGATGATGAGAACCCGGACGATTACAATCTCATAGATCATGACGACATGTTTGTTTTGGACATGGGTAAGACACATTTCAAACGAAATCGAATAGTAAATGGAGTTATGTGATGACATTGTTTGTGCTGAAATTATATAATGTTTTTATCTGTACAGATCCTTCGCTAGCAACATTGTGCATTTTAAAAGTACTAGAATATAAACTGGACACTTCGGTTTTGCCAAATGTCATCGGTCAAGAAATCAACTGGATGAGAACTGAAAATAAAATTTCTCCAGCTACCACACAACTGCTCTCCAGTGGATGAAGTACCTTCAACAGCCCACCGTTAACAAAATAAATTTCTTATTACGATTTGAGGAAATATCGCAACGCAATGGTTTAATGGTTTAATCCTGCCTTGTCCACGTCTTTAGAATTGTTATGAATGAATTTATAACGCTTCAATGCTTTTTCAGTGTACTTGTGCTATCACCTATCACTCAGATGTGACGCAATTTAATGAGATCTGAGATGAGATAGTGCATTTTAATTAATTCTGTATTATCAAGCGAAATTAACCTTTAAATTATACAAGTTTCCGTTTGCTTGTCACCTTTGACACGGAAATGACTCTCGATTATGTCGTAGCTTCAAAATAAAGTCATATTACGCTATTGTGACACAGAAGTTTTATGAGTTGTTGCACCTCAGTTATTAATGGTTTACTATACGACTACGACTACGACTTCCGGGTACGTTTTCGTAGTCTCACTGTGACTTAGGCATTTGCATTAGAACGTTGACCCAATGCGGAACTTTGCTAAACTCCATAAAACCAAGAGACCAACTCAGCATCGCAGCTTTCATGTTCATATTGACGATGTTAATCACTGCATCAGTTGCTCGTACGTTTCTCAAACCAAAGCTATCAGTCTCTCTCAGTCTTACGCAAGGGACCCTTAAAGAAAATCCTACTGTACCAGTAAACGTTCCTTTCTGCTCACACAGTTACACGTAAGTACTTTTGTAAATTGTAACTAACTAATGATCCGAATGCTGCTTTCACCATACAATACAACCGTTAATTCAAATCATCTGTTCATCTTTTATAGCGTCTTTTAAAGAAATGATTGGATTCCTCTACTCCATCGCCGGGTTCTCTGGGATCGGAATTTTGGCTTATGGATTCGGTTTCTTCCCGGCCATTACTGGGTTTCTTTTCGGTTTCGTCATGAGCTGTTTGTTCGTTTTTAAGGATCGGTGCCTGTCAGCGATTTCCCTATCTCTCTTCATGCTAAGTTCATTTCGGGTCTTGTACCATCACAACATCTGGCTTTCTACGTATGTCGGTGGAACTGTTGTGGGAACTGGATCTGGTTTCATAATAGCAATGATAGGAATACTTGTACGATTTCTATTGCAAAAACTAATTTCTAAGAAACATTTCAGGAAAGAGTGAAAGTTGCGCAATGTTGAAGTTGAAAACAGTGCTGTTCATTTCTTTGTTCCATATTCATATCAAAATGATGATTTTAATGATTTTATAATGAATAATATGAATAAACGGTGAATTAAAAAATTAAAATTGTAAACCTAATGAAAATGACACTACCTGCCTACCGTTACGGCATGTATAAAGGGTTAAAATTAATTTTCGACTTTTAGGTTGTCATATAAAACACTATTTATTTTATAGTATGTAATGTCACCGTAAATATTAGAGACCGTAGCGACTTTGACCAATATTACGATTTCTAGATGATGAACAGCGTATTGTTTTAGATAATCCACGATCATGACGGAGGAAGTTGCTGCGTCCAGATCAGAAGCCGTGATTAACTTCACATTGGACAATATTTCTCGTTTAAATGAGCAAGTTCTGTCTCCACCGACCTATCTAAAAAACCTTCCATGGAAAATTTTGGTCATGCCATATTCTGGCCAGACTGTGGCTGGGCGCTCTTTAGCATTCTTTTTGCAATGTATGACACATTTTAGAAACCGAAATACTTTGTGTATAGTATTTGTTGTATGACTTTGTATGAAACCGCAGGACCACAGTCCAAGTCCAAACTTTTCCCAATTTATTCATTCGACTCTGATCCTTCAGGTAATGGGGAAGCCAAACACTCCAGCTGGAATTGCAACGCCGTTGCTGATCTCAAAGTCTTATCCCACATCCGCGGGCGTGAACACTTATCTCGGAGTAGGTTTTTATGTGATAAAATATGAAGTTCATGGAAGATTTTTAAAATAATGCAACAGAATAAAATGTGTTTGTGTTTTTAACAGAAATCAGTCATCTTTTCAATTCGAACCAAAATGATTGGGGCTATTCGAAATTTATTGATTGGCCTACTTTGATGAACCCTGCCAACGGTTTCGTCATAAATGATTCAATCACATTAGTAGCCGAAATTAAAGTCGACCCTACGCGTATCATGGGTGAAATCACGACAAAGTACAGTCTCAACAAAAAACCGTCGGAATGCATGACCTATGTTTTTGAGATGGATAGTCTTTTACCGGTTGATCAATTGGAGAAAGAAATTCTTGAATTTGGATACTTTGATATTAAGAATATCGGGCTTGATTTTTCGTCCACTGCAAAAACAGCACGAAATCATACATTGACAATTTCTATGAGTAAATCTAATGTTGATGATATTTCAATCAAGCTTAAAGTCTTGCTGACCAAGCCTACGATTCCAGGGGATGAAGCATTCTCATTAGTTGGTGGACATTTCGAATTGTGCAACAAAGATCAGAAGATTTGGTCTGATTTATGTACTTTCTCTGCTTCGAAAAAGGCACCGTTTGTGCTCATTTGCAAGTTTACATTGCCAAAGGTGTCTTGGACTACGGAAGTCAACACGCTTCGTCTCAAAATTGATGCACAAGTCGACTTTCAAAGTAAGCCTGAACGTGTTGGTTTACAATACATTTCCAACAGTAAGTGCAAAACCAATGGTGAGTCGTCTCGGAAAGGGAACACTTCTGAAGACTTGTATCTGTCCCAAACATTTTCTGACATTACGATTCAGTGTCAAGAAGAGCAACTTCCGGCTCACCGTTTCGTTCTGGCAACGGCAAGTCCTGTTTTCATGGCCATGTTGACATCAGACATGAAAGAACAGGAGGACAACGTCATCAACATTACGGACGCTTCCGGACAAGTCTGGAAAGAATTGCTTAGATTCATTTACAAGGGAGCAGTTGACACTCATACATGGTCTTTGGAGTTGACACAGGATGTGTACAACGTTGCAAAAATGTATGATCTCCCTCGATTGCAAACGATTTGTGAGATTATCCTGAAATCCATGATTGGAGTTGACACTGCTTTGGATATGTACAAGTGGAGCAAAGTCCATGAAATAAATGACCTTATGGAAGAGATCACGCAGTTCACAGTTGCCAACAAATCCGCCATCTTGAAAGACAATATCCAGGAAGTGGCGAGCCGTTGTCCAGATCTCCTGGCCAAATTACTTGGCCTATAATACTTGTGAGCAGATGAGTAGACGATGAAGACTGTAACAAACATATAATGCACAAAACACTGAACGATACTACAAATATCGATTCCCTACCCAAACATTAAGAAACAACCACAGCCTGTACAATTTATAAATTTACTTTTCTATACTTCTATATAAACCTTCATTAAAAATTATTATATGAATATCAAAACCCTATTTAATGATGCGAAATGACTCATTAATATTAGCATGTTCATGTAAAAAATTTCCCTGCTCTTGATCCTTTCGTTCAATTAAACGCAATGAACTTTCCCATATTATTGATCAATTTCAAAATCTCATGTAATTTTATTTGCCAAATTCCAACATTGATTAATTTTTGACATTATATTTACATTTCATTGATTTCAGGGAAATTAATTTAGTTGAACAACAGTGAGAAATAGAATTCTTAGAAATCGACATCGTACAACAAATCGTGCGGTTTCGGTTGGAAATACAAATGATCAATTAAAGTGCTCAAAAGAATTCCAGCAGATAACCCAACGACGTTACCAATAGTGTAGTCTCTTGTTGGGAAAAATATCGAACCTGTGACTCCAGTTGGAGCCGATTTCTGATACAAAGCCCGGGTCAAAGAAATCAAACTGGACAAGTAAAGGAAACATGCAAGGTTCCATCGCTGGAAGAAGATGCAAAGTCCGACGCTGGCCAGGAATCCATACACAACCCCGGCTGTGGTATCGGAAACGCAACTGATGATCGAACTGATGGCCCAAATTCCCAAGAATGCAATCAAAAGTTCTTTCCAGTGTTCTTTGAGTTCTTTCCAGTGTGAAATCATAATCATCTTGATCCTTCACCTGCACAAGAGACACACAATGACACAATTATCATTTAATTTTATAGTGCTTTAGAAATTCAACTTTGAATGCGACCATATGGAAACTCTTACCTTATGTTACGTTACAATATGGCCACCAACAGCGGAAATGGACAACATCCAAAGCAATGAAAAGCTAACGCGAGAATGAGTTCAATGAGTTGGAATGAGTCAACGTTTTCAGTCGAATGCTGCTACAAAGTGACAAAGTAACAATGACATCAGTTCAATGACACAGATTTTTAATGACTAATTATAATTACACTATACACTATACTGTCTACTACTACAAATCAGAACAAGGAGAATCAAGGAGTTACATTTCAAGTTTTTATTTCCGTTCAAATAAAGCATGATTAATATTAGAACAAAAATTTGTTAATTTTACATGAATAATCATTCAACAAGTGTGCATTGCATAGGATTTATATTTAGTTTAAGTAGCATTACTTCAACATGTTCTCTTTACAACGAATTTTTTTTTGAGGAGAGAAGAGAAGATTACAACAGAATTTTGAAATTATAATATTGATCCTTGAGTAATTTCGTGAACCGATGATCATGTCGCGATTCACTAATACACAATCAGATCTGCATATTAGATATAAATTTCATAAGGTCGTTCTTCTCTTGCTTGTCTTCCTTGTCTGCGAGTTCTGTCGGCATTGCGCCCGTTTCTGACTCCAGGAGGGTTTTTTGGAGCTCGGATTCTTCGTCCGGGTAGTACGCAATAGCGTCCCATACGTATTCCTTCCCCATACCCAATCCCTTGGTACCAAAAGTAACCAGCGATGAGTAAACCAAAAATTCCTCCAGAAATTGATCCTCCTAGGTAAAATCGTCGCCATGCTTTATGAATGAACAGGAAACCTCCACAGGCAAAGTATACCATAACCCACATGGCCAATGTCCATTTTTGACGAAAGTGACAAAGCGTGAAATTGTTTATCAATCCGAAAACGAATCCAGTGAGTCGAGGACTGTAAACGATGGACGACGTAATGGTTCCGTATAGATAATGAGCTGTGATGCACACCAGGAAAGTGAGGAAAGTCTCGGCCATTTTTTGGTTCGGGAACTGCAAGAAAACGAAAATTGAATTAGAAAGTCTGTCGATTATGCTTTGACTGTTGTGTCCTGCTATTCTGCTATGTCTCTTACTATGCTCAATCGTGCTTCCAAATGCAAGTTCAATGAAACGATAATGATTCACGATCAATAAAATTGAATTTATGACTTTGAAAGCTTTACGATATTTTTGAACTTGCAAGCTATGTACGAACTGGTACAAACCTTAATGAGTTCCTTTTCCTATGCCTTACCAAAGTCCAATCTTTGACCCGAATATCATGAAACTGTCACAAGTCATAATGTAGCGTCCGAAAACGACGACTGAATCTCCAAACAACGAAATGCTCATTGTCGACAAAAAAACTTTCAAAATATGTATCCACAAAAACATCATATCATGAACATTTCCAACCCAACTTTCCACAACATTCCAGGCTATTCCAACTTTGTACTTTTTCAATCCAAAAACCTTTCTCCCGTTTACATGTGAAGGGCCGTTTTTAAAACAAAGCTACGGAATCTTTGTTTACTTCGTTATCATTTTTATCATCATGTAAGATCGAGATTTGAATAACGAGAGATGAATAAAAGCGCTTTCACCTACTTCTATTTGTATGCGCAATCACGGTTGTTTTTTAGGTTTTTTTGGTGACCTAAAAAATCACGTTATCAGAATCGTATCAAGCATAAAATGAATCGTCAATTCAATTGAAATTGTCAGTTCCAGTTTGCATTTAGAGGATACCATCAAGATGATTGTGCTTGTAACGGTATTGTTGTCGACATTGCTTTTCGTCACCTCTGTCATTTCAGAAAATGAGAAAACATACTACACCAAGCTTCATAAAAGTGACGATTTGACATGCAGGCTTTTGACGTTTGAAATTCTGGAGAAATTCAGAGGATTCGAAACAGACGACGCTTTTGAAGTGGTCATACGTGATTACCCGGCAGTCTCTTCTATTGACCCGATAGAATTCTTTAGGGACCATTCCACTGTGATTGAAGTGTACAGCAAACAGCAGAATTTACTTTGGGAACATTTGGACACTGTTTGCAATCGTATCATTGACATTGACGAACCTTCAGAAGAAGGCGATACTGACGGAGTCGAGCCAAATGCCACTCCCGAGATCATTAAAATTGTAAATACGGGCCCGAGCAAAAACCGAATCGACGTCGTTTTCATGGGTGACGGGTACACTAGTAAGGAACGCGAAGAATTTATCGGGGATATGCAACGCTTAACAACCGATATGTTCGAGGGTATTACTTTCAAGTAAGTTTAATTAAATAATTCAGGTAGAACTGATGTGATGACTGTCTGTCGGTGAAAATCTTGGGATAAACGTTCTTTGATAACAATTGCAAAATGTGTCACTGATGTCAATTCAGGTCATGGCTTCCATTGTTCAACATCTGGGCTGTGTTTGTTCCCAGTCAAGAGTCAGGGATTGGATACAATGGAGCAAAAAAGACTGCTTTCAAATTGTACAGAGAAAAAGGTCAACTGCGGGGTGTTTACACTGGAAATGCAGCTTATGCACGTCAGGTTTGCAAGCTAACCGGAACGAGCGGTTGTGACTATCCAAGTTTGATAGGTAACAACAAGATTACCTGACTGATTGAGTTTAGCATTGGAAACGTTGACAATGTGCATTGTTTTTAGGAAACGATGATTATTACGGTGGCCTGGGCGGAGAATTCGTCATTTCAACCCGAAGCAATCGCACTGGAACAATGGTCCTTCGTCATGAAATGGGACACAATTTCATTAAAGTAGGGGAAGAATATGACAATGGGCAAGTTTACAGAGGAGTGAATGCCGCCAGCTTTGTGTCAAACCTAGGGTGGAAACACTGGCTGACTGCTCCAGCCCGAGAGGAACGGGCCATGTACCGAATCTTAGAATACCCCTGGCATGATTTGAGCAAAGGACCGAAAACCTTCCGGTTTGTATCCGACGGGTCATATTCTACCTGGCATTGCATTGCATCTGTAACAGCGGCGGCGGAAAGTGATTCCTTGGAATTCGCCCTGGATGGGAAAGTCCTTCCCTGGACTTCCTCCGGTTCGGACGATAGAGAATTCTACGATTTCTACGGATCCAAAGGATTCTCCGCTGGAACGCATACATTCACAGTGAAATCCAGGACAATTCCAACCAACAAACAAATCCCAAGGATGATCGGGTCATTGAGTTGTCACGAATTTGGGTCAGAAGCTGAATACGTCATGGACAATGAGCACATTTCAGCTTACCCCACTTGGGACGTGCTCAAACGTAAAACATTCAGACCGACTCCGGACGGGTGTTTAATGCGAAACATGACTCATCCCAAATTTTGCAACGTATGCAAAGAAGGAATGTGGTACCAATTCTTACAAAGGGTATCACTTATTGACCGGATTGATGTCCAAGGTCGGGATGTCACTGTTCATACCCTTAAATTAGGGCAATGGCGTCCTCAAGAGATTGAAGGGGTTGACGGTGAAACCATGCAAGTTCGTTGGTTTTTCAATAACCAAGAAATTACTTCTTTACGGGATCAGCTACAAGGAACCGGGTTGGACAAAGGTCAATGGAAAGTTAACGTCAAATTAATCACTCCGGAAGTACGAGCTGATCCAAAAGGCTTGTTACAGGATAGTGAAATATTTAACGTGTAAATGTAATAAATCAATAATTTATTAAATTCAATTATTATTAATCATAATCATAGAAGTTTGGAACTATACTAGAGAAATTAAAATCGCTGATGTTGAATAGTGTACATTAGTTTAGTGTGGGACATATAACGATATGTAATGGTAATTTCGGATACATCGGTTATTTTGCTACTGTTGTTGGGTACGAATGGGTTTACAATACGGTAAATGCTCTTTAGCCAAGTATATAAGTTTATTTCTGTTTCCTTCCGATTTTACTATTGCGTTCCATGAATCTTTGAGCGATATATCCTTCATCTCCGGTTTTTCCTCAGCGCCGGCAAGCAACAAAGGGCTCACAATAAGTCCCATGATGACTCCGTAGTATCGCCAAGTTTCATATTCTTCTTGACACTTTGTCCATGTGAACCCGTGATCAGTCCATCCCAGAGATTCTGTCCGCTGAACGAAATCTTCATAGTAAATTCGAAGGAGTTCATTGCAGTTCTCCTTTAAGACATCTAGATTTGCAGAGGTGAAGAGCACATGGATCACTTCCAAGATAGGCGACGTCACACGACATAGTTGCCAATCCACAAATCTCATATCTGTCGGTTCTTCGTTGTCAAGTTCGTCATACTTGAAGAGAAAGTTGTTGAGCCAACAATCGCCGTGCGTGATCACGGGGAATTTTGTATGATTCGGACCCATTAGGTGAAACATGGTGATGAAGAATTCGTCTACATTGTCAAGGATGAGTCGATCGAAGTTATTGGCTTCAGTTTCACACCCGTTTCTCAGTAAGACGTCTTTTACATCCGAAAATGTTTTCACGTGCCAACTCCTCATTCCATCTGGAACGAGATTCACTGGACGATACGTTCTTTCTCGCAGAGTCGGATGGGTTTGTAGAATAGTTTCAGCAGACGCCCGATATTTCCCGAAAGAAAGTGCATGAAAATGTGCGAGGTTTTTTAAAACAAGTTTAGTATGCTTGAAATTTAATCCCAGTCTCATGTTGGAGATTAATCGAAACCTAAGACAGCACCAAAAAAATGAACGAATATTTTAACCTTGAACTTTAAGGATATAAAAATCACGTACTTTAGCAAACGCAGATCTTCAAAAACAAGGTAGTCTTCCTTCCCGTTTGCAAACATACAAATACATTTCGGATACGAAATGAAAGGAGATGACACGTTCATTTTTGCTTCGAAACTAACAAGTTCTGGAATCACTTCACTGTACATCATTGCCTCTTTTTGGAATGTTGTTTGGACAAATTCCACCCGGACGGGATTTCGGGGCATTCCTTTAAAAATCAGGGAGACATTCTCCGTTTTCTCTTCTTCTCCGCTTGCAGTGATCCGCAATGAAAATAGTAGCGAATTATAATGTACACCACAACTGTTCGCGTATTCTTCAGCTTTGTATGAAACGAGTTTCAAATTTTCGTCTTTCCTTTTCAAAATTAATTCTACAATTTCCCAAGTAATTAAGCTTCCAGCAGATTCCATTTTTGAACTAGACAAACTGTCAGTAATCAGGGACTATAAACTTAAAGTATTCAAATCTTGTCGTCCTTGTTTAATCTGAGTGTGAATGACCGAATATCATAAAGTTTCCGCGAGCACCAAACTTTGATAATGAAAAGATAAGGAAGTGATTAGATAAACTATCAGTTTACTACGCATGAAGACCCGTTAACATACCATTAACATATGTAAACTACTAATAACGAACCATCAATGGAATAAATGGATGAATGGATGAATTGAAATGTGAACTTTGTGTACGTCAGCTTTATTTCCTTCTGCTCTTCATTCGCACATTCCATACAATACATCGCAGAATCATGACATCATGACATCATGACTGACTGTCATAATTCATACTTTTTTTTACTAACGGAACTCTGCCAAACAGGTTTTCGATCTTCAAATTCAATCGTACATTCCCCGTTATTGTATTAATCATATCCATTATGAATGAAATGATGCCAGTGTCACGCTAATTGTCACATCAATGAGAGTATGAATGAAAGTTAAAATACAGTTTTTGTCTATGAAATACATCGATTTGACGTTGACCCGCAATGGAGAACAGGATTTGGCTTCTTTTCTTTCAATCCGGGACATTCTCACATCAGATCGTTGGATTCCTTTACTCTTTTCATTTATCTCAGCAGCGAATTGGAGAAGAAAAACGAAGTTGTAGAGACAAAGAGTAGACACGGCAAAGATCCCAGCACTAATGAACGAATGTCGTTTCGTAGCTCTGATCATAATGACCCACATGAACATAAGGCCAAATCCCATTCCGAATTGAATCCCTCCAAGAAAGTACTGGCCCAGGGACTCGTTCAGCATTCCCGTTATGATCTTTAAGATCCGAAATACCCGAACCCGCTCTTGAAACGGTAAGGAAACCCCTGCATGAGAGTTCGAATAGGAAGTGATTATCTGTTTCGAATTATGTAAATAAATCATGAGAACCCAGCAGCCAACTGAAATCGGAGCAATGTTCATTGCGTACTTGAGGAATTCGTAGATCATCCCTACGACGAATGACAAAATTGAGCTCTGGGATATCAAAACAGAAGTTAAATAATAATCATTCTCAAAAAAGATTGCAAAAAGCAAACAAAACACAAGATTCGTTTCCAAACACGATGCATACACAACAGTGAAGAAAGATTGTTGTGCTTTGAACTGTTGCTTTCTTTTTTCTGGGGATAGAATGAGATCAAAAGTAGATAAAATGTGATTGTAAAGGGATAAAATTGTATTTCTGTTTTTCACAACTGCCAACGCTATGAACACTAAAAAGGAAATCTCAACCATGTAGAGAAAGTGAAGCGAAATGTCCAGGATTGAGCTGGTAGAAGTAGCTCGAGATTTTAATGCAAATCGCAACAATGCCTGGATTAAATCCAGGATCATGAAAGCTATTAACACACAGTACAGAAACCAATGAAAGAAATGGGTACTTTTTGCCAATTTGGGATGACCAAGTGATTGATTTCTGCGATTGTACACGAAATACAAAATCGGGTTTTTGGAAATTACGAGATTCGAAAAAAATGGAAAATAACGAGAGGGAATGAGTTTTACTATCCTTTCCATGTCAATACTGTTGGAATAAAGCTTCGGAAATAGGCTGATATAGCCTTTTGAAAGTTAAAATTGTGTTGCAACCGTTACGAATTTCCGTGCATTTCAAAATTTCAATGTTTGAAATACGTATTCGTATATATAATGCTCTGAAAATGTCGCAATTATATGAGACGCTTTACTTATAGTGAACTGGCGTTTATAGTGATCTTTCACAATCTTTGGAAATTACTTTCATAATGTTGTCGACAAATGTACACCGCAATGTACACAATAACACAATGCTAATAAACATCGTGTTATTTGTAGTCCGCCGTTTGGCGAAGAGGTTCTGGAGTCCATTAATTATTGCAAATCGCATTTCGAAATATTGCCAATGAAATATTTGAGGTACGAAATGTACCTTCTGCATGTGACGAACTCGAATGTGTCGACAGAAAGCCTGTTTTAGCCTTGTGTGCGTTGTCTTTCGCTTAATGACATTTGTATGAATCCATTTACATAGAACTGTTTGCTCTAATGTTAAATAGTTTACAAACATTAGCTATCTAATGTTAAAATGTTACAATAATTACAATTTACAAGTTACAACCCTTCACGGTTGGTCAACATCGATTTTTTCTAAAACTATATTTGCGCGTGTGCCGAAACCTGTAAATGTTTTGTAACCTTGAGGCACTTAATATCTAGAATTATAAGACTAACCTGCAAAATCATTCCGCAACGCACACTCATCTTAATAGCAATCTTAACAATTTTCAGCAGATTAGAGCAATGCTCATAAGAGATAAGAGTATTCGATTCCAGATAATGATAAAATGTCAGATGTACGATGTAAGATGAAGACCTTGAAGAGAAGGGTAAGTTCGATCTCAAAAAGTCATTTTGTCTTCAATAGCCAGACATAAAAGTAAGAAAATCTTTCAGTACTATAGAACTATAGTTTTGAACCCGAAAATTAACTTATTTCATCAACAATGAAGTTCAAAAGCATAGGCACAGTATTCACATCCCAAATTTACAATCCGAAAAACACATCACTTGGACTTTTAAAGCAAATGCCAGTATTTCTCAAAGTTTGCGATTCTCTGAAAGTTTTTCCATTTCGAAGGCAAAACAAAAAAGAACGAATCAGTAAATACCATTTGCAAAAATGGAAGTCTCACAAAAGTCATTTCTACTATTTCATTTTTATTCTGTCAATTTTGAGTAGAACTTGTCATCTTTCCTTCATGTGTTTTCGATTTCCCAAAGCATTCAACGACTATGGACTTGGCTCCGTGGTTTTCTTGCATGCTTTCTTCATTCTCATCGACTCTGTGGTCCTCCTCACAAAGTTGAATGTGGGAATGAATGCTCCCGAGTTTGTCACCGTTTGGAATTACATGATGAAGCTTTCGTACGTCAAAGGTAATTGCTTCAATGTTTCAGACATTAAATTCAAAGCAAACTGTCAAAACTGTCAAATCAATATGAATGTGTGTGTTTATTTTCAAAATTTTCACTTCACTGCCACACCAACATCAGCGACACACAAACAACTCGGGTTCACTCCTTGGTACACTCACCCGTTAATTGCGACGAGTATGTCATCAGCAATCATTACATCTTACGTAGCTCCATGTGCATTTGTGATTCGATACATTCTCGAACCTGAATTACCACAGTATCCGTACTCATTTTTCATGCCGGACATTTCGCCATACTTTCTCCCGATTTTCGTAGTCCATGAATTATATAACTCTTTGGAAGCTGGATTTGTCTTTATTGTCATTGGCATATTTGCATTTGCATTTTTTTATACCATCAGCTTGTCATTGTACAGTTTCAGGTGAGATAAAGTCATAAATTAACCACTCGTTGAAATCCCGGCAACGGCAACCTTTGACGTTCTGAATTTGTATAGCAAAGCTCCGCCGGCACTCCAATGGCGTTTGAGACGAAGCCTCTACTCCCGCCTGGAAATTTGCAATCAGCAATGCTCTCGAGTTTTGCATCTGATCATGCCAACTTTGTACGTGTCCATCGCGGTGATTATTGTCAGCTGCGTCGTTCTTCTCATTTTCAACAAAGGTTTGAGTCTCATGATGCAAGCGATGATGGGATTCGTTGCATTCAGTGGTCTCGTGTGCAATGTCGTGATGTACGTCATTGCATCGCGCGTCTACGATGCATCGTATCTCTTTTGCAAAACTCCATTAATTGATTATCATCTCCCGAAATTGGAAACTTGGAAGGAGTGGATCATGAGGAGAAAGGAATGGAGAGCACTCCGACCCTACGGAGTTCATATGGCCAACTTCTTCGTCATCCAACCTGATATTATTTATGTGTTTCTGGGAACTGTGGTTGATTACACATTACTGGCTATGCAAATCTTTGGTTGATGGGTTAAGATTAACTGATATTTGATGATTCTTTCGACTATAATCGAAATTCGACTGAAAAGTTGTCTAATTAAAATTATAGAAAGGAATCCACCTAATAGTCTAAGAACCTTTACAACTGTATACCAGACCTGCCAAACACCGTTTTCTCACAATAATGCAAATCAAGATTTCTCTTTAGAGCAAAAAGATATTCACAAAAGTTCGCAAACAAAATCCCCACAGTACAAGTCTTTTTGCAAACCGTGTATTTAACACAAACACAACATTACACTTACATCATTGTGGTGCCATACAGTTGAACTGTTTTTACTGTTCCAGTACTTCTGACATATATAAGTACAATAGGTCAAGTTCAAAAATAAAAAAGAGTGTTTTCCACAATCATTCATTGTTTTCTTATGCCAGATAAGCCTAAAATTGTAAATCAAATCACAGTTAAGGTTACCAAATCTTATTACAGTACACGATGGCAGTACACCAATATTAAGTACATTCAGTTAAATCAGCTAATTAACTTACAATTTATTAACATTTGAATTTACCTTTTCTGCCATTCGTCGTAATTTTGCAGCACTCGCTTTTCCTGTATGGTTCACTAAAGCAGTGAGACTTCCGTGAGGATCTTGAAGAAGAATGTGTGGATGAGCATATTCCTAATCAAAATGATGATATAATTTCATCTTTAAAAATTCGATTAACTATTAATCAATGTCACTTTTTTAACTTACCACCAAATTCCCATTGTCCAGCACAAGAATCTTGTCACAGTCCATGACACTGTGTAGTCGATGAGCAATAGTTATGATTGTACAGTCTTTGAATTTGGTTCGAATTGTCTCCTGTATGAATCGGTCTGTTCTGATTTTTAGGAAAATGCATTGTAATTGTAATGTGATATCAAATCGAAATGCAACATTATTCTAACGTTTTACTCAAAATAGGATTACTTTGGATCTACGTTTGCCGTTGCTTCATCCATAACAATGATTCTATTCTTGCGAATGACAGCTCTTGCTAAACATATAAGTTGTCGTTGACCTACGGAAAAGTTGCTCCCACCGTCTGTCACTTTGAAATCTAAAGCTGGAATAGAATCTTTTAATTGAACCTGTTTGAAGAAAGCAAAGATTTGAATTTAATACGATGCGTTTGTATTCTTGAATGGTTTCCTTCTTTCATTTCTTTCACATACTTCAACAATTGCATTCCACAATTGTTCATCTAGAAATTGATCCAGAGGATCCAAATTGTACCGAATCGTCCCTGAAAACAAGACCGGATCTTGAGGAATGATGGACATGTTCGCTCTCAGATCATGAAGTCCAATGTTATTCACTCTGACGTCATCAATGATGATATCGCCTCTCGGCTCCGTCATTCGGAACAAAGCCGAGATAATTGAACTTTTCCCAGCACCCGTTCTTCCAACAATTCCCACTTTTTCACGTCCCAGGATTTCAAAAGATAGATTCTTCAGAACATCTTTTTCGTCATAAGAAAGCGAAACCGAATTGAATCGAATTGCTCCTGCTGATGGCCAATCCTCCCGCGGTTTCTTGTCTAACTTGAATTATCATTAATTATTTTTCAATTTAAAAATATCAGTTTACATTGAAAACCAGCTCTTATGAACTTCCACCTTGTGAGGATTCCAACGGGGCTTCCGGTTCCACCTTTGTGTACTCTAATGCTCGTTCAACTGATGTCATGAAATTCTCAGTTTCCGCGGATTGCCTTATGCCCCATTGAAGATTTCGAACAAGGGTCAATGTCGAGGTCAAAACGAGACCTATCACTCCGCCGCTTGATTCTATGAATTAAAATGCAACAATTCTGTTTACTGAAAGTTATCCAAAGGTGGAAGTATACTATGAAACTGTGATAAAATGGATACTTAGTTGAACGTTGAACGTTGAACGAAAAATACAGTGAACAATGAACAGTTAATCATTTCAATCATTTTACTAATCGATTAGCATCAACCTGATTATTGTTACTGTTACCTTCCGACAAAACCACGAAACTAAAGGTGACAATCGTAAGGAACAAAATGCAGAAAGATTCTATCCAAATGACAAACCAACGAGTGGACGCTATAAAAAGAAACCATGCTGAAGAATGGACGTTCTACAGAAAAAGGAAAAGGGAAATTCCACTATTAATTATTAACATTACATTACTAATCTACATTACGTCATCATCACACGGTTCGCCAGGCCAGAACGAGAACCATAGAGTTGTTTATGCTCTATGCACAAGATTAGTGAATACTAAATATGCAGATGGTCAACTTTGATTTAATCTATTTGATATATGATCTATTAATTATAGTAATACCTGATGGAGGTCAAATTGGGCACAGACAAGGTCATGGGCACCGAACGCCCGGATCGTCGTCATTCCTTGTAGTGACGCGGAAACATGGTTAAACACGGGGCTTTTTTCTGAAAATGTATTAACCAATAAATCCGAAAAGCAAGAATTTGAGTAGAGTAAAAGTAGACTGTAGAGAGTAAAAGTTACTTATGGCTTCCACGCGTTTAATGTCTCTTCCCGTTCGAACATAAACTCGTCTGATGATGATCAATCCAATAAATACAACTATAGCAGGAATGGCCAAGTACACATTGGACATGATGACCAAAGCGACAACTCCAAACATTTGGACAATGTACTCAATCGAGTCGTAAAATGCAGGTGGGAGGATTTCATCAATGCACCCAACATCTTTGGTGAACCTGTTCATGAGTCTTCCTGAAGGGTTTTCGTCAAAGAATTTGCTGGGTGCACGCACCAAATTAGAAAACATATTATTGTGCAATTTCGTCCCGATTTTGAGACAAAACCGGAAGAAAAAGCACACTTTGAGAGTTGTCATTACGATGAATACAGTCACAAGTCCGAGGTACACGAACAAATACGAATTCCGTCCTTGGTAGCTCCCTTTGTCGAATATGTCACCGTTGCCATTGTTGCCTGTACAATTTGACGCTTTGCATTTCTCTTCTGCTGTTGTCCAGTGAGAGAGCCAGTAATCCACTGAGCTCACGAGAAACTGGACAATGATGAACAAACATGTGACGATGACGAGTCCACTTATTGATCCAGATGAATTAAAATAATCCCAGTACGTTCGTAATGTCACTGCACCGCCTTGCATTTTCTCTTCTGGTTCTTCGGGTTCGTCCACTGCTTCATATTTGGATTCTACCTGTCAATCAAATAATTTGAATTAACTAATAGTGCATTGACTGCTTAATTTATGAGTGCTAATTAGTTACATTACTTCATTTGGGCGAAGGACGCTTCCTTTACGCTGATTCTCCTCATTCGTTTCTGACGTCATGAGACTCACAAAGTCAATTCCTTCCCGGACAAGTTGTTCGTACGTTCCTTGGGCTAAAACTGATTTCTGTCAATTTGAACAGTTGGAAAAAGCAATTTTTCGACCATTATCTTTGATTGTGCCTTAATTATAATTATAACTTGATTAACTACCTTTCCCAACACAACAATATGATCCGCTCGTGGCAGATACTGCAGTTGATGAGTGACCAAAACCCGGAGTCGTCCTTTAAGAAACTGTCGAATGCACTTGTCAAAGATGTGTTGACTCACCTGTGCGTCAACTGCACTCAACGGGTCATCCAATAGGTAAATGTCACCTTGTTGATACAAAGCCCTTGCGAGATTCACCCTTGCTTTCTGTCCACCACTCAAAGCCACTCCCTTTTCACCAACGATACTCATGTCCCCGAAGGGTAACTGACGAAAATCATCTTTCAAAGCACAAGCTTGAACAATGCTCTTGTACAGATTCTCATTAAATTCAGTCCCGAAAATGATATTTTGTCGGATGTTCCCGGAGAAAATCCAGGATTCTTGCGAAGCGTAGGTCATCTTTCCGTGAATTTCAGCTTGGCCATGCAACATAGGCAACTCGGATAAGAGCAGCTGAAGTAATGAAGTCTGGAGAAATGCCGTGATTAATTATTATTATAGTTAAGTTAACTAATAACTATCATATAACTGATTAAGTTAGTTTGTTAATGCTAATTTCCGTATACCTTTCCACATCCAACCGCACCTACGACAATTACAATTTGGTCGCCTTCCAAGTTTAACGAAATGTTATCGAAAACGAAGGGTGAGTCTGACGTCCATCTGAAATTTAATACTGATATTATGTAATTTTCAATTTTAATTTAAGCAAAGATACATGCATGTAGTCGTGCTTCTTTGTAATTTAAGTAAGATGGTTTTTCGCTTTATTCTATATTCTATTCTATAGTTTAAAGTTTAACTGTAGCTGCTAACCTTGCAGTGACGTCACGCATTCGAATACAAGCTGTATTATTTTGAGACTCGGCGATTGTCATTTTCAAAGGAACTGTATTTTGACTCTTTTGATTCCTATTATTGCTTGCCTTGTCATTGCTTTTGTCCCGGTTGCTATTTCCATCTCCATTCATAAGTAGGAATTCCTGGACAGATTTTAATCAAATTTAATCAAATCAAATCAAATCAAATCAAATCAAATTGATTAAGATTTTGTCAAAATCGAGGATTTTAAGATTACTTCAATCCTTTTGCAAGATGTAAAAATCTCGCCAAGTCCTGCTGCACCGGAGGGAACGTAGTAAAGCATGTTATCATTGAGGATTTGAAAGATGGCCAGACAAAAGAAGATTTTGTCAGCTGTCACGTCATTGTCAAGGAGGGCAAATGTCATAATGGTGAAAAACGGGACAAGTTTTGTTGAAGATGTGTACACTGATAAGAAAAATGCGTGTTGGTACACTCGTTTGGAGATCACGTTCATTTCTGATCTACACAAAACCGCAAGTCGTGAAAAGTTTGTTACAATTTTACCTTTTTACGTAATTCCAACTTGTATTTTAATTAATTGGTTGTTATTATCTAATTAAAATTATTACCTTCGTAGACGTGCAACCAAAGCTGAGAAAGGTTTTTCCCAAGCGTACATTTTGATGATTCTAATCGCCCCAATCATTTCGTTCATGATGCGTCCTCTTTCATCAGTTCTCCTTGCAATTTTGTCTCGGAAGTAGGCAGACAATTTCCCATTGAAAACTACAATTCAGTTGATCAAAACATATATTGCATAATGCATTTTCATTCGTACAAATTGATTTGGTTTACATTGAGCCGGTGTGATGAGTGCCACTATTCCAACTCCAACCAAAGATGAAATTCCCATTTCCGCCCATAAGAGGTAAAACAAGATCCCGATCTGAATCGGGCCCACGAACAAGAACGGAATGAACGGAACACTGTAGTCAAACCTTGACACATCATTGGACAGTAGGTTGATGATCTGTCCCACTGCCACTTGATTTTCGGCTCCTTTACTATGTTTCATTGCCTATTGAACGTAATTCCAGCATCTTTAATATTAATTAAATCAAATCTGTTCAAGGTCCAAACTATAAACAAACACAATGTTTCGTCACCTTGCGATAAATCAAAGATGAAGTGGCAACTCGACAATTCATCCCGGTTCTGTACACGAGGAGGAAACAATGGTGCAAAAAGAATACATGCAATAATGGTCCTAAACACACAATCGACGCGTACAAATATTGCATTCCTGGAGAAGTTCCAGAATCTTCCTTGAAGGATTGGACGAGGAGACGCAGTGCAATCGGGGCTGAAATTCTGTTCGGCAAAGTGTTTTTTGTATTTTGTCAGTCTCAGCTTTTATTTAATTTAGTTATTATTAATTAATCACCTTTATAATCAACTCGTCGAACATAATAGCAGACGCATGAAGAATGAGAATGTTCCCAAATGTCTTCAAAAGTGAACGGAAGAATGAAGGACGGAGGCCCTTGGAAAAGGCCCTTGAACAGTCTTGGTGCCATTGTCTATGAAAATAAATTATTCATTTGACCATCCTCAAAACTAATTGCTCGTAATAGATAGATTGTCTTTCAGAAGCAAACGTGACGACTTGAATGTTTGGAGGAAAATGGTAGTAATACGATATACGAATTATAATTATGAAATTATGATTGTTTTATCTCAAGCTAAAATAAAACTCACGTTGACAACTTCGCAGTGACATTTTCCGACTTGTGCACTTCAGGGACATTGTACATGTCATCCACGCTCAGGTCACTACGATACCCTTTCCGAAAGAGTGGAACAACCCACCAAAACACAAGTCTTGACAATGGATTCGCACTTTCCCATGGATTCTTCAAATCTCGCTTTTCTTTAAAATCCATCCTTTTGTAAAAAAAAAAACACGTGTCCCGTGTCTCGTCCCAAGGTCACGATCCGAGGAACAACTGCATACTGCATGCTAAATTCATCATTACCACTAATCAGACTAATCACTAATGATTCGTGGTTCAAAACACCTCGCCACACGATGAATTGATCCCTCAAAAAGTCATGAAATCATGAAATTATGCATTCAGACTTCGGACGTAGGAGCACAATGCAAAACATGATAATCTGATAAAAATCCATTCTCCATTAAATACGATTGTGAAGTGTGATTTTATTAGGTAGAGAGCTGCTGATAATAAAAAAGTCCATTAACATGTCGTTTTGCACAATGCATTCCTCCCACTCTTGCAATGTTTCATACGATTAAATGATTTAATACTGATTAAGTTAAAATCATTTTAGACACAATCGAAAAATCATATAATCTTAACCATTATTTCATAATAATTAAAGTGCTTCAATCCAGATTGAAAATCAATGTGAATGACAATATAATAGTGCGTGAACTTTTTAATATTATTTATTGCATTATTGCTTTATTACATGAACAAACGTAAATTAAATAGCAGACAAATAAAATTAATTA
>JABASF010001436.1:0-22235 GCA_019776145.1 Harlomillsia oculata | reverse complement strand
TAAACGCAGTTGAAGACCAACTTTAAAAATTCGGTTTCAAAACTGCTTCTGAGGTAAATCTTTAATCATCTCATCATAGTCTATCGCGCAAATTGATTGTGGATCAATCAATCATTTTGATTGTTATTATAATATTTCTAATACCAATTTTTTGTTTGATAGAGACAATAAGTGAAAATGTCGGTCCCGAGCCCGGAACCACCAACAGAATTGCGGGAATATTCACGGGAGGAGTTCAAGGAGGAATTGGTGAAAGAGCCGACGGAATTTCTGTCCTTTGTTTACGATCTGAACCGAATGCCGTCATTCAAGGACATGTGCGTTGAATTAGGTCATTGGGGAAGTATGAAGAGAAAAGTGCCCGTTGTATTCAACACGAGTTCCAAGGTAGTGGCAAAAGGTATTTCTTTGGATATGGACTTTGTAAAGAAATGTGAGAGGGCCCTTCGTGACCCCGACATGCCACATTTCCATGATTCTGATTGTAAAGACCGACTCATTGAGATCGGTGTGGCCGTTGTGCTGCGTAACGTCGAAAAAACGGACGAAGAAGCACTACAAATTTTGGATTTAACAATGGATTTACGTGACAAATCGGATCAAGCGATCAATTGTGAAGATTTTCAGTGTAAATGGTATGCCGCTGGCTGTAATATTCCAGCTCGAACCGGCTTCCAGTTCTCTGAGAATGAGTGGTCTAAAGATATGACCAGGCTCCGCGTGGAATTGAAGGTACGGGTCGACTACAAACGTCATGGTTTCTCTCCGTTAACATTTCCGGTGAAAAATCATGCGGGATCGAATTCCGGTCAGATTCTGCTTTCTACAAGCTTTTCTGATGTGATCATTAAATGCGGAGACGAAGACATCCCGGCTCACAAATCCATTTTGGCTACTGCAAGTCCAGTTTTCTCAACTATGCTCTCCACTGACATGAAGGAGAAACAAGAGAACGTCATCGTCATGAAGGATATGTCACCGGAAGTATGCAAACTCATGCTTCGGTTCCTCTACACCGGAGCACTAGAAGTGACCAAAAAGGAAGTAGAAAAAGACGATTCCAAGGAGCCCAAGCTCAACAACGCATTCCTTGTTCAAGACGTCCACGCCACGGCTGACATGTACGAGTTGCTTGAACTCAAGGAAGTGTGTGAAATCAAACTAATTGAAATGATCGACTTGAACAATGTTGTTGACCTGTATGCTCACACTTTGGTCCACCAAGCCACCAAACTGAATCAAGTCGCCTACAATTTCATTTCCATGAACAGGAAGGCAATCTTCGAAAAATACACTTTGCAAGACATTGTGAATGTTTGCCCTCAGATAATTCCTAAATTGATTGGAGTTTAGTCCCTTTAATAAATCACCAAAATACTATTAGAGTGCACCAGTTGTCAAAAAATGTAATGTTAAATATAAACTTTATTCGATATCATATTACATTACATAAGCTGTTTATTTGTACCCGCAAATAAATATAAATTCGGTAGAATATTTTGCAAACTGTCATTTTTTGCGCATTTTTTGTATGTGGACAACCTCAAGTATTGACATGACACAATAAACAATGTCAGCCTCGTTTCGTAACCGAGAACGAGAACCCAGAACCAACCGGAGAGTTTGAGCAGTTTTGAAGGACTGTAGGGACGTAGGGAGTTACGATACGAGGGATGGTTCTGAAATTCGAAATAATATTATGCAAATTATTAAAATTAAAAATAAAGATTAACATAACATGTCGTTAAACCCATTGCATTCCATGCATGCACGAGAGCAATTTACCTAAATACGTGCTTATGGTGCCCTAATCGCAGTTACAGTGCGTTCTTCATGTCTTGTGTTCCCGGACTCCGGGCAAGGAGCCAAACCGCCCATCGCTCTATGCACCAATTGCTGTTAATGAGACCTGTCGTGACACCAGGTTGACACAAAGTGTCCAACACTGACCGGCCTCCTGCAGTGGCGTGAATGTTCACGGTGTCTGGATTACTCGGGCAGTAGTTGCTGGTTGTTTCAAGTCGCCCCATCACATTTTGACTTTTATTGTCATTCGCCAATTACACTTCGTAATTTGTGGTCCATCAATCGTCAACATGTCAGTAGAGCCGTGACGACAAAAGTAAAGATAAGGTCGTGCTGATGAGAATGTTCACATAGGTCAAGGGACACATCCTGTCGATGAAATAGAATCCTTTGATTGACTTGACGACTCGACGGTTGTAGGCTGACGCTGACCGTTTACACTTTCGAATGGATAATAGGACATCGACACAAGTTTCGTGAACTCGTCCAGCAATTGTCAAGAATGCTAAGGACAAAGACAAGCTACAGATCGTGAAATCCAGAAATATTCCAATGAGATACCACGACAAAGTGTGCCAGAAACGGAGCATTATAAATGCACAAATTATGCCGATGGATCCAACAATTGCTTTGTACAGCGCCAGGCACCCGCTCAAGGAATCGTTGCACCGGGAGGTCAGAATGCTCAGCTCGTTCAAGATATTGACAGACTGGCGCGGAGTGAGTTCCGATTCCGAACATCTTCTTTTGATTTCCTTGAGGACGCTTTGCGCACTACTTCCGCACTTAAAGTTTTGACCGGGTTTTGTCATAATGAGTGATCGCAATGCAACATGCCGAGGCACCGACGTTTCTAAACATGATTTCGTTATTGAATTCCTTTTCAGCAAGAAAATCACAAAAGCTATTGTGATACATAGAATACACGGCCACGTCATCTTATAAGGTGTTCCATTTTGTGAGCACGAAAATGCGGTAGTAAGTAAATGTCCTTGAAAGCATCCTGGTCTTCATTGATGACAATTCATGACCTTTAATGTTAACAGTATACGAAATGTTGTACCCGGCCTCAGTGAGTTCAGTGAAAGACTGATGGATGTATCGCTGAGGCGGAACTGTGAACTCTGAAGTGAGGAACGTTTCGTACGCCGTCTCTAGCACGATTCCCACGAACATCAACACAGTAATGGTAATGACGTAATGAAATACCCGGAATTCCGTGGAGGTATTTGTTTGAGCATTACCCCGCACACGAGGATGATTTCATAGACGAGTTGTGGCCAATCTTTGCGACTCTCGAAGGCGGCCACGACGACGACGTGAACACTAAACCCTGAAAATATCGCCTCATCAATGGCGATTCCGCTGAATATCCAGTTTTGAAGCCAAATGTTTCCGAAACCGTGTGTACGAAAAACTCAACCATATCGCAATTACCCAGAATCGTTTCGTTTTGCAAATCGTGCCGTTCTCGGCAACGATGCTTATTTGGAAAGGGTTTTGAGAATCATCGAAATATTTGAATTTTGATTGCAATGTGCTACGTGGCTACGTCGTGTGCGCAGAATCCTTCAATGTTCTTCCAATGGAGTTGACCGTCAAAAATTGATGGATAGTACATAAACATTTCCACCGAGTTCACCAAATATGGAACTGTTAACGAACCGAATATATCGTACGTTTCGTAACATTTGGTCCGGTCTATTTGTATGCAGAATGTGCGAATCACTAACACGATTTCTTCGTTTCCCATGACGTAGAATTGGAAAGTTGCGATTTGCGACCCAAAATCTGAAACATTTCTGAAACTTTTGAGGGAAAGATGTGAATTGTGAACATTGCATTCGTGCTGCAAACGCTTTGTTCCGAAGCTATTCGCTACCATTTGATGTTCAGTAGTCGGAAAGTCGCAACTAATGTCGATACCATAATCGGGTATAATTGCCACTCGGATTCAGACTATGACAAAGTGACGTCACCAAGTCTCTACTGGATTTTGTCAAGTCCAGGATATTGAGCAGATAAAACTTGCACGAGGTTATAAGACCAGATATCAATAAGACCTAGATATAATATAATATCGTGTGATACTGATAATTGTGATAATTATATTTTTACTGGTTTAGTGCTTTTTGGATCAGTGAAGGGACTGTCGTCGTGAGTCGTGACGCAGACGCGCACCGCCCAAATACACTGGGTTCCCAAACGGAATGCAATCAAACATCAAAGGCAGTAGTGGCTTGGCTCACTTGCACCTGACGCTCATTCATCATGTCTTTAAAAGCATTCATTTTGATTGCAATTACTGCAACAATATCTGCATCAGGTGACATTTCTTTCGAATTGGTGGTAACTACAAGTGACGAGCTGAGGTTAGCACTGACACTCGCTCAACCTGGAGATGTAATCCTTATTCCGGAAATAGAAATACAAAGTTCAGAACCGTACTATACAGCTGGGAGCGGGACGCCGGGTCACCCAATTACGATTCGGGGTTTGGGTCTCAACTCCATTTTGACAAGTTGGTTGCCTATAATTTTTTATTGACTTTTAGAGACAATCTTTTTGAAAAGTGCCATTCTTCCAGAGAACAAGACTTCCGGCTTCTTGTTTACCGTACAACACTCGTATTGGACCTTGGAAAACTTTAAATTCGAATGCAGTGAGTATTCAGACGGTCTACAGGTTAGGAATGAAGCAACGCACGTCCTTGTGCAAAACATGGTTTTTGGAAGCGAAAGCAGACCATTCCGACGGGGAATTGAAAGCACGGGACTTTCCGTTTTTGTAGAAAGCTGTTCCATTTTCGTGGGGTACCGAGGTGTTGGCGTGTCTGCCGTGAGTTGGTATCTAAACGGACGTTTACCATTCGCAGCCGTTGTCAACAGCGTTCTTATAGCCACTTCCCATGATTCTGACGACGGGATTTACTTGTCAGAATGCAGATTCGTGCTGGACAACAACACTTTTTCAGTTAGCGAAACGGAAGGAACTGGAGCGACTGGAGGCCCCTCTTGGTTGTTTTTCATTTTCGTGGAAGATGCGATGGGGACCTTCAAGAAAAACAACGGCTTCTTAACCAGGGGTCATGGATTTGCTGTTGGGAACCGTCATTTCATCCCGGGAGTGTATCTCTTTGATGAAAATCATTGTGACCTCCAAAATCCAGACGCATGGTGTATGTATTTCCTGGATGAGCAATTGCTCAACAATGCTACTATCCTGGATAACAATACTTTCGAGAACGGATTGGGACTCTCCAACAAAGGAGTATTTATGTAAACTAATGATTACAACATGCCAATCGTGCAGCAATGCTTTTGTGGAACGGTTCTTATCCGAATAAAAAATAAAAATAGAACGATAATTATGATAAGGATTTACAACAGATTTTAAAGTTTTTCTGGAAGGTGGAATTCCACAAATCCTATAAAATGTTACGCAAATCTTCCACCAAATAATATTAAAATTAATGGCTTTAAAAAAGAAGTGATAACCTGAGCGTAGGAATGAGATTATACCCGTGCTCTCGTTATAATTCCCCCGAATTCGGATGATATTGAGCTGAGCAGGAGCAAAAAGCCTTACGAAAGTTGCTCCTATGCGTCCGAGTGCATATATCCGATGCGATTTTCCCTATCGAAGCCTGTCCGGAGAAAGTGACGCCCGTCTGAGCGTCTCAGTCTCAGTCTGCTCGGAGATGCTCGCCTTGTCGTATCATACAGCGTGCTGCGTGCTACTCTTCGTCGAAATGCTGTTTTCGTCACCAAATTGTGGTTGCAATTAATTAATTATTGTGTCATTTACGATTTACGTGCAATCAGTAGAATTTACACAAGAAGTCATTTTACATTTTACCTCATGGACATCGTCGGGGTAAGTCACAAACGATTTTTTGAAGTGTATTTCTGTCGTCTTGTCTCAGTGTGCCCCGGTGGGAATTATACAATACAGAGTCAACTTTTTCTTCGTTTATTTTCATTAATTAACAAACTTTTTGTGAATGAACTTGTATAATTAGCGCATCGACAAGTTTTGTATGAAACGGAGACTGCATTAGCATTACTGCATACTCTTGGGAAGTACTGATTCAACCATTTAATGCAATGGGAAGATGATTTTTCACGTCTGCACGACAAGAAAATCATGAACGCTGTCACGCTATGAGACAAGACAGTTAATTTGCACTGTAGATGAAAAGTTTGGGTTTTTCTGGACGATTCTCGATTCCCGGGTTGCTGAGAAAGTTGGGAAAGTATATTACGAGCTAGAGGAAAGACAAATTTGGGTGTGACATGTCGGAATTCTTATGCATGAAGGGCTGAAGGGCGGGAGCGACGGATGAAAGAAAGAAAGTTGGTCCACAAAGTGATGGACAATACCCGGGCGTGACAAACGTTCGTTAACGAAGTCCAGAACAAAAGAAATTGCTTTACCAATCCCACAGAACAAAGATTTCAGATTTGTATAAACACAATCCCGCATTCCTCTGCTGTACTCGCTTTCACTATTTGCATTCTGCGCTTTAAAACAAAGCTAGGAGAAAATTACTTTTTTGCTTACAATTTCGGTTCTATTCTTGTAGAATATTGTATTTTGGGGATGTATCTGTAACCCGGGTTTACCCTACGGAACACATTCACTTGAAAATCCGGGTTTTGTAAGGCGTGCCCAAAAGGTGCTGCTTGCTGAATCCACTTGTATTTATTTTCAATTATACGTATCCTCCGGAAATTCGAGTCTGCAAATATGTTTGTGTCCAGAAAAACGGAATTATTCATTCACCCAAACTTTGCTTTTCTCCAGAATCGATTTCTCATCCGAGTTTTCTTCTCAAGGTGCACAGTTCACGTATGCACAAAAACCGAATTTCAGTGGTCAGTCTGATGCCGGTTGAGGTCTGAGGACGACATCAAGTCTGATACGGTAGTTCAGTATGCATAGAGTTAGAGGACTTGTTATTGTGGAATTGTACGTTTCAGAATTCGGAGGAGAGATTAAATGTTTCGGGGATTCCGGAGGACGGCAACGTCACTTGCGACGGTGACCATTGCCTTGAGCCCTTGACGAAGTATCAATTATGGACCATGATACTCAAAAGCGTTGCGGTGGGAATCATTATCCTCCTCACGGTTTGCGGGAACCTGTTGGTGCTGTTGGCGGTGGCTTTTAGCAAGAACCTCCGGAGCTCCACGCATTATTTAATAGTCAATTTGGCCGTGGCGGATTTGCTACTTGGGACTATGGTTTTGCCCTTTTCCGCTGTGTTTGAAGTCACGGGAAAGTACGCTCAAATGATTACATTTCCCTTTTCGATGAGCCGAGCGCACTAATCGTAAAATTGTATGGGAAATTGTGTTCCAGGTGGTACTTTGGAGAAACCTTGTGCACGGTTTGGGCTGCGACGGACGTTTTGTGTTGCACTTCGTCGATTTTGTCGCTCTGCGTTATCTCTCTGGACCGGTACATCGGTGTAACACGTCCATTAGCCTACTCGTCAATTATGGTTGGACGGAGAACATGGTGCTTGATTGTGGTCATCTGGACGTCGTCAATTGCCATCAGTATCGGTCCATTGCTCGGGTGGAGGGAGACCTCAGTCGGACCATTCGATTGCAAGATCAATGACGAGCTGGGCTATGTCCTCTTTTCCGTCACCGGGTCATTTTACCTTCCCATGCTCGTAATTTTGGTCGTGTATTGGAAAATCTACAAAGCTGCTATACGACAAACCAAGTTTCTGGAAAGTGGGACGAAAACAACCAAACATGACGTTACGCTTCGGTGAGTTTACGTTTACTTTGTATACAAAGAAATAATTATATTGATTCGGGTAGTTGGAAAATAGTGGATGACGACACAATGATGAGATTACCGGGTATAATGTGATGGTACAGGATTCACCTTGGCCGAGGTGGACGCGGGACACATAATCCGGGACAAATGGACATTGGGCAAGGACATGGGAGAATGTACTCAAAACCCGAATTATCAGGCTGTTCCCGTCATTCCGAGGATGAGACAGTTGCTGTTGGAAATGAGATCGGGGTTCCCGGGAGAGGTGGTGGATGTGAAGGACTTTCTCTATCAATCGGTGCTCCACTAGCACGTCCAGAATTATCTTCCAGCTCGTCACATCACGGTGACCAAATCCGACCGGAGTCATGTGGAATGTTACCATTGTCGGAGACAGGAGATGGACTACGAGCCCATAGGGGAGGGACCAAATCCCAAAGAGCCCAGAATGCAACAATCCAACCGGGGGACTTGCAATGGAATGCGGTTCGATCCCGGGATGGACAACGTCAAATGCGACTCCATGAAAATGAAAGTCAGCCAAATTCCTTGACACCGTCCCCTCCGTCGTCGTCACCCGAGCGGAAACTGAATTCCGGGTTCGGAAAAATGGCAAAATTCCGTCGTCAGAAAAAAGCTGCCAAAACACTCGCGATTGTTGTTGGAGTTTTCATTTCGTGTTGGTTCCCTTTTTTCTTCATCCTTCCTTGGAACGTCACAGTGGGTAAGTAAAAAAATAAAAATACCCGGCATTTTTAGTACATTCTAGCTTTTTCGGGTCTTTTTGACACTCATCGCACGAATCATTACGTCTTGTGTGCTCGGCATGTCACCGGCGCTCCCGCATAAAAGGAAAAGGCTGTTTCAGTCGGGTTAAAGTAAACATTTTTGCCACCCGAAAAAACTGCTTTTCTCCCGGGAGATTGAGTCGTTCAAGGACACTCAATTAAGTCCATGAGTAATCAATGGAGTTTATCCAAAATACCCGAGTATTTTTCCATTCTCCAAGTCCGGATTAGGGTCTAAGCTACACGCAATATATATCACTCGTTTTTAATCTTTGGTACGTCGTTATCGATTTTCTACTCTCTTAAAATGTTTGCACAAGGACCGACACACACACACATAAATCCATCCATTTTTTTCGGCATTTCTTCCTGGAACAGACAATACCCGGGTTTATGTGTATCCCGGGTAAAGAAAATGAATTAAAAAAGAAAATAAAGCCCATAGAATATAATTCAATTTGGAATTTGATCTTTGGGAACGAGGAGGAAAACCTTCCTTGTTATCCCAAGGATTGTTTTTTCTATAGGATTATCTCTCATTAGATAAAAAACCGACGTTTAATTATTTTGAAGGGTCTGTGGGGAGCTTTTTGATTCGATTTTTTTTGAGAAAGTACAAATCAATAAAGAACATTAGACAACAACAAGCGAGAGAAAGTGAAGTGATGTGAATTTAGAGAAATGAGCTTTCCCGTGTTTTGCGTGGAGAAAGTTTTGCCGAGAAAGTTGCTTCGTCAGACACTTTCTTGTGTCAGGAGGCACTTTGATTGATCATCTCTGAGCATTTATCCCGTCCCAGAAAGAGGCAAACATCACTCCGCAAAATGCCCGCTTTAAATCCAGCGCATTTTCCCCAGGAAATCACTCGTTTCACTTTCACTCTTGGAAACAATAACGCTCCGAAATCTCCGTCCTCCGTTTTGTCATTAGCTTGACGATCATCATTAAGAAAACGATAAAACCGGACCAAAATAACATTTTCGGTTGATGCCCGGATGACAAATGACACTCCAGGATGATGGCAATTTGACGAGGACGCAAACCAGAATTGTGTACTTTTTTCATTGAATGCACTCGCACACGAGCATTTGAGAAAAAAATACCCGGGCTTTTATGTTCCCTGATATTTGCCAGGTGCAAGTGAAAGCAAGAACCATTTGCAATTTGCCAGTTCCCATTCATTGCATTCAGTAAGCGGATTTTAATGGAATCTGACTTGACGTCCTCAATGGCCAGAGTCACAATACAAATACCCGGGTATTCCGTTCAACGTATGTTCTAATGACGTTTTACATGGGTAAGATAGGATTATCCATTTAACATAGGAAAGTACTGTAGTAATAATTTGATTGAAACGTTACGCTTTCTCACATGTGGTACTTGAGATTTGTTTTTGCAACACGTTTGCGGGGGTTTTGTAGAAAAAGACCCGGGTAAATTGTCAAGTTGATCGGGTTTCTGAGTTTGTACTTTGTGTCCCATGTTTTTACAAACAAAATGATATTATTTCAAATACAGTGACGACACCCACTGTTTCAAAAAATGTCTTGTTGACTGAGTACGGAATGTGGAGATAAAACTCGACTCATGCAAATATTGTTTACATTCGCATGATTTCACCCTGCGTTTCTCACATTTCCCCTGTGGCATTGGTATTCGCCGAATTCCCCCGAATTTCACACAGGAATAAAATTCAATAGAGAAAATTTGGGATTCGGGGACTTTGTGGTGTTTCACTTTAGCTTATTTTGTGCTCTCAAAATTGAGTTTGTTTCAAGTGGAAGTGGTCTCGCAAGGAAAACCCCGGGTATTAGCTTCCGGCGAAAGCCGAAGGGGACGCCAGAAAAACACAATATCAAATAAATGGTGCTTTGCGCTGCCTGCCATCACACCAGAAGGAAAAATGAAACTCTATGTTGATTCCTTTTTGTCTCTCATTTCCGTTTTTTGTCTCAGTGTTCAGGTTATTGAATAAAATGCCCGGGTAATAGAGTGGAATGTCAGCAAAAACCCTTTTTGCGGTTTGCTGACGGCTCATAAATTCCTGTCCACTGCACACATCGCTTCTGACAGTGCAAGAACATTTATCATTATTTTCCCTCTCTTCATAATTCTTTTTTTCAAAAATTTTTGTAAAAACCGCATCTTCAGTTTTCGACTACTTCCTAATTTTAAGTATTTCAGAAATTCGGAGAGGAGATCCAGTTTGCGAATAGAAACACAATTTTCTCCACTTTCCATGTAGCCAGCTTAGAAAGGAAAAGATATTCAATAAGTTTCAATTTGCCACACGTAACCTTATCGATTGCCAGCACGAGCCTGCTACCCGGGTAGTGGCATCGCATATATGGAAACATTCCCGAAGTTTGTCACTTTCAAAAGGTGCAAAAAGCATTCCAAGAATTGCCTTTTTTTAAAATCATTACAATGAAATGAAATACAAAGGCCGGCATTCCCAGTTTTTTGTATAATATATTCAAAAATGTTTAATAATTTTCAAAAATAATGAAAAATTGAACGAAAAAAAACAATATATAATGAAAAATGTTTCCGGGATCTGTGACCTTTCTTGTCAAAGAGTTTTTAAAATGTGAAGGTTTGCTTTGTCAAAGTTTCGACTCCAAGTAAAGTGATTACAAGTTGTGGACGGAAGTCGACACATCAAAAGTGGTGGAAGGAAAATGATGAAAAGTTCATTTCAGCGAGTAATTTCACCTCAAGGTTTTTGCGAAATTGAAACTCGTGTTTCATTACCTTTCACTCACAATGACGCATGCAAAAAAATGTTTTGATTTCATTTTGTACTGCGCACATTTTTGAAGAATATTACAAGAAATGCAAATTATTTGTTTTTCCAGGTGCAGCATGTTCATATTGCAAAGTGCCAGAAGAAGTGTTCACATTTTGTTTTTGGCTTGGCTACTTCAACAGTTGTCTCAACCCGTTCATTTACGCTTGCACATCCCGGGAATTCCAACGAGCTTTTCGGCGAATTTTGTGCCGTGGGAGTCGCAATTCGCCCCCGCGCCCGCCATTCCTCCAGCATCACACTGCCCGGGCAATCTACCGTGCTAATACCAACCCGGTCCTCAACCCGGATCATGCACGACGACAGTGTAACGGAAACAATTCCTTTCCCATGCGCCAACTCAATCTTAAAAATTAAAAAGATAAGGTCATAGACGTCATGAATTAATTTAGTCAAGAAGTTGACATTTCCTGTTTCGCACGTCCTATACACTTTTTTCACAAAATTCCACTTTTTAGCCAACTTTGTCGACGCTACAACAAGAAACGTGTAACTACATCCAAACATAAAATATTTACCCGCTGACGTCGTATTTTGAGATTCAATTTGTGTCATAGCTGCAAAAATGTTGACATTACTTCTGGAGAATCCTTAACAGAAGATGAGATCCGATGAGATTACAGATTGCGAGTTTTTCCTTCTCCTCCAGGAAGCAGCATCTTCTTTTTTGCTCTTTTGTGTGTTTTTCCATGTGGAAAAATGCAGGAAGAAACTTTTTACAAAAGTCTTTACTTATGGAGAAAAGCAGTTTTTCTTCTTGTAATCTTTTTATCTTTTGTACCTAACTTAGGAACGCAAGTTCTCAAAACTGAGTACTACAATTACAATAGAATAAGGAGGAATAAAGGAATTTTTTAATATAAAAAACGAGTTATTCTTCATAATGATGTTCATTCCACATTCATATTTTCACGTATCATTTCCGTTCATGTGAATATAAAAATCTTGGAGATCTGTTCATGTTTAAAACATGATATTTTCTGGGTCTGTGAAGAACGTCATTTCATTAATTATTCATTCGTTTCGGGTTGGATCTGCTGAGCCTCAAACTGGGAAAAGCAGCTCACCGGAGATTTCCAATTTGCACAATGGAAGGAAGTTGGACAGGTTATGAAACATCTCTTAGTAATTGAGTGAGAGGAGGCAATTAAATTGCGTCTTGCGTCTCATAAGAAGGAATTTTCCAAGACGTCAGAGTCGGAAATCAAAGGGACTCCAAGTCCTTTCATCAAACTACTAAAGAGGAGTTAACGAGTACTGGGAACAAGTTTAACGAGACCAGAGAAAACCGTGCTACCCGTGTCGCAACCCGCAAGCAAGGAAGAAAAAACTAAAACCGTATGATATCTCACGCACAAAAGTACGTCAATGTCTGCTTTTGTGCCCGGACAACTTTTGCGACATATTTTTTGTGTGTCCGAAGACAAAAGGAAATCGCACAAAAACGTGAGTTAGGAATACAAGAGAGCATAACTGAAACGAATATAGGATGAGTTTTTAGTGAGATGGCCGTATAGGCGGTAGATTAGACAGCCATGACTTGTACGACAGTCACTCACAATGGTTTGTTGTAATATGCGACAAATGCGACATTCTGTCAGGTGCAGATCAGCTCACAGAATATGTCACACACAGCAGGTGGCGAAATCAGACTTGGCCCATTTCACTCAATTTTCCACCTGACACGTGGAACAAAATGCCGAAAGGGTTTCTCATTTCGCTCATTTTCAAAGGTAGTCAAGTCAATGTCAAGCAGGGACGAATCCTTTCCAAGTCTCATTCTCCACGTCGTCTGAGGAAATCCTTTTGACCTCATGATGAAATCATGAAATGGGATAATGGAGAAATTCAGAGAATTTCCTTTTTTTAGTCTTGTGTATTTTCCTGTTCGTGCCCCGTCGTGCTCCTTTGGCTTTCTTCATTTTCTCCTTGGGTTGAATTGAAAGTTGAAATGCGGTCTGCTTCGTCTTCTCTAGACACACAAGGACACGAGACTCACAGCTTCTCCACTCCAAAAAGGAAAATGGAATGCGAGAAATATAAAGTGAGTATTCAAAGGAAAAGTGAATGAATTCATCCTTTCCATTTCTAACATTGTATACCGCTCCTGGAGAAAATCTGGACACTTGAGATTCGAGAGGGAAGGAAAGGAGCAGATGGACCAAGTAAGTCGGCCGTGTCAGTCATTGTCATCATGATCAATGAGAGTCTCTTCTCAAACTGCGTCTTTTCCACACCACGACAACGGCAACCTGTGTTCACTCAAAGGATTGATTTATGCATAAACCTATTCACTTTTCCTATTATGTCCTCTTATAGCCTCTTATAGTGCAGTTCTTCCAATTTTTCACTGCTAAAAATGTCAACAAAGAGTTCCTTCTAACAGATCACTTTCCAACCTTCGTCTCACCAAGGACAAACAAATGCCCGCCTCCCAAAATTACAAACTTCAAGAAAATCCTAACCTAAATATTGAATTTTTCAATGGAAATTTTCCTTATAGAATCCCTGATCGTAGAGAATGAGTTGGTGAAAGCTAGCTGCTGCATGACGAGAAAACGGCAAACACTCGCTCAATATCGGACTTTTCAGAGTATAGCATTTTGCACAATCCCCTGGAAGAGAACGCGGGGTTCTCCGTCTTTGTGTGTCCACACGTCATTCAAAATGCGAAAGTGAAAATCACCTTCAAAGTGGATGGTAAGTGCAGACAACTTTGCAAAATGGATTCTTGGCTTTCTTTGGCTCTCAACTTGCACAGCATGCGAAAATCCTTTCAAATATGAAATTGTATGACATACTTTTATTCATGACTGTATTAAATAGTTCTGACAAAGTACTAACAATTTTACATTAAGTCTGAATTCATATATAAATATCTTAGAAAATTGCGTTGACCGCTGACGATTAGATAAAAGAAAAATAGCAGATTACAACTTTTAAAACATCACCCGCATCGCATCACAAGACGGTAACAGTAACTGGCTATTCGTATAACCAACGTGGTTGCAAATTGTGTAAATAAACCTAGTATAATACTCGGTGTCAAGTTTCGCGATGACAAATTAATTGACGTTACGAATTGAGATCTATGGAAAGAAGAGCGTGGGCGTCGCAAGCTGAAGAATGTAAGAATGTCATTACGTTGGGTATAAATCCGGATTAATCCCGTCTACTCTGGTTCGTTTACATTCCAATCGGCAACATCAAATCGAATTGGATTCTCCCCGAAATAAATAGTTCGATCCCCAACCGTAGCGTCGACCTCGTCAACAGCGTCTGTGTTTCGTAGGTCGCGGCCCGTTTTCGGAGAAAGACATTTAGCTTGAAGTCGGGCAAGTATCCATAAAGCGGGTCCGTTACACACAACTCTTTTTTTGGCATCTTGGTCACAAGAATGAAAAAGAATGACCGGTCCGGCCACGTCGCGTGGCGTAATGACTGTTTTTGACTTGGTGCGCCCGTGCGCCGTCCTAGAAGACAAAGCATTTCCTATACAAACTAAACCATTCAGGACGTTCCATAAAGTTTAATTATTAATACTGTTATTATTGTCAATTAAAATGAAAATTAAGCATTTACATTCCAGATGACATTAGGTATTGATTATTCTTTGGGATGTACAAGATTAGATTGTCATTTGGCATAATTGTCGATGTCAATATTGTCTGATTATGATAAAAGTAGTTTTTGTTTTACAGCCCGCGCCGCATTGTGTTTCTTATCTGATTTTACAAAAAGCTGATAAAATACAATAAAATGAGGATGTCACAAGAATTTATCGTCCTTGTCATGTGTCCAGTTGCGAGATTTTATTAATTGTAATTTTAATAATTAATTTCAAAAATAATAAATTAATTTGTGTTAAAGAAACGGAAAGTCGTAATTATGCATCGGGAAATTTTGATTGTAATTTTGACGTGCGTGTTTTTATTTGCAACGGCGTCGACTCCGACATTCAGCTCAGGTTAGCTCATTTTCGACAGTTTTGTTATTAGGCACTTGTCATTCTTATATCAAACCGTACGGATTTCGAATTTTGATAATGAGCAATATCAATATTGTTAGAGTCAAAAAAGGAAGATTTGTGTCAATTCGCATTGGCCAACTTGGACAAGTACAGAGACCTGGCCAAGCGGCACTTTGTTGAATCTAATTGTGGAAGCCTGCTGCTATTGAGACGTAAGGATGGTCACGAAACTGGTAGCGAAAAGAGGGTATACAGGTTACAAGATCCATTGCGAGCGAATAATGCTCAGTTACAAATTGGCTTCCCATTAATAAAGAACGGAGACAGTGCGAACGGGCGATTTGTCGGGCTTTTTAATGACATGAGGTACTAGTTATGACCTTCCGGGCAGCAGATATAGTAAATGTCGTGACATGGAAGCTAAAATTAACGGCCTTCAGTAGTTACAGTAGGTTATAATTATTATAACCTACTGTAACCATGTTTTGTGTTTACAGTGACCTGCTCATGAGTGGTCATGCATGGCTCAATGCAAGTGTCGACGTTGACTTTGACAACAACCCGAACATGGAAGCCCGATTTCATGTCAACATCCCCGAATTCCACATGACGGGTATTGGTCACAATCAGACACTGGACAACTTCAACTTCCAGGAATACCTGGAATATGTCTTCAAAGTGATTGAATGTCAAATCTCCGGTTGTGACGAGGACGAATGGCCCATTAGACCCGATTCGGACCAGTTGACCAGTTCCGGTGCCTATTCCTTTCACGCTGTTAATGTGACGATTACCGGGCTGGCATACTTTGAATGGACGTGGTACCCGGGTCACGTTGCTCCGATCATTCTAGTCAGATACCAAAATGGTAGGATGTACTTTGGGTCCGTGTCCATTTGGGCTGAAGAATTACGTCACAATGGAACTCTGGTGGAGAATCCGAATTGGGAGGCATTGAGCACCGCTTTCCCCGTTCTGTGCGACGATTATATGAAAGAAGTGTACGGAGACGACTTCAATATTAATTACGTCATCGGCGAAGCTTTGAGAACTCATATCGCAAGGGAAATGGATATTGTGGACGCTATTTGGCGTATCGTTCATGAAGTTTTAACGTTTCCCTAATGACTAATATTTAATTGCAATTCAAATCGGTTTCGATTTTGTATCAATATAAGTGAAGCATCGAACATTTTATCGAATGGAAGTGGATGCATGTCAAAATCTCATTACGTCATGAATAATGTTGTTGAGAACGTACTTTTATTGTTGTCCATTTAATTTAGCATTTTGTGTAATGGAAAACGATTTTAATGGCAATTTATTATGATTACAACCTAATAAATTACAATAAATGCTTGACATGCTGTTTTAAGCGTACAAGTTAATCTGGACTGAGCCTCTTTCGGCGTGCTGCTCGATTGCGTCAGTGTTTCCGATGGACCAAATGACGTAAATGTTTGTGTTCTATAAATTGTATAATTTAAATAATAAGTAGCTATTTAAGTTGTAGATTAATCAAATTATGTGTCGGTGTAATTACGGTAATTGGGAAATCTTGAGAATCTCCAGTATCCAGATATCTCCGGTGTCTCAAGTAAGTGTGAGTCGCGTTTTGTCGGGTCTCCAGCAACTCGTAGTTTGGTTCATTGTCCAGGACTGGAGTAGTGTTTCCAACTCCGTGGTAGTCCTAAATATAAAATTGGCATTAATTAAATTACAGTAATTAAGGGTAAATGAACAAGAAGGTGGTTTGGTTTGGTTGCATTACGCCAAAGTAATCAGCTCCACCGGAAGACACACCTCCGATGACAATATCAGCTCCCGCCATAGCACCAACGCTGTTGAATCCAAGCCCCGTGTAACCTAAATCACAAGGAATTAGCATTTTGACATGTTGACCTTGGTGACCTCAGAGCTGTGCATATGTCGTTTTACCTGTTCCGGTAATGGTGGTGTCGAACTCGACAATTCGGGCCGCGGTCTGGATGTTCCACCCGAGCAAATACCGACTGTTCAATAGTCTTTCTTTTCTTTGAGCCACGGCTCCGCAGAGCAAAACGGCGAAAACCAGTGCGACCTTCATGTTGACGATAAACGACTTTTCTCCCGGGTAAGACCAAAAAGAGACAAAACGCTGACTAGGGATTTTCCAGACTGTCCCGTTCCTTTTATACCAAACGCTCAGAAAACTCAGAATTCCTCGGATGCAAAAATCAGACAGGATTAACGTGTAATAAAAGGCGAGGGCAAATTTCAGATAAATGCCGTCCGCTTAATCGCAATTAATCTTATAATCTCAATAAAAGAGCGGATTAAGATGAAAAAGAAGGTCAGCATGGTTTTCTGGGTTTTTTTTGTCAAATGCTCATAAAAATTTATTTTTATTTATTAATTTTATCAATTATCATAAACTTGGGAATGAAAAGTGGGGCTCAGACAGAGTTCACAAGTCACAAGTCAGCATATGGTCCAAAAATAGAATTAAGAGCCCGGGTGTTTACCAGAAATAATACGGGTCATCATAAAAGTCATACATGTCAAAATCGTAATAATAAGGATCGTAGTAATCGTAATAGGAAGAAGACCATGGAAGAAACCAGCGTCCCTTGTTGTTCTCCATGCCCGACCGTCGTCTCATAGGCATTGGGGACATTGAGGTCATCGGGGTCAACATCATGGGGAAGCTGGGAGCGATCCCGGGTTTCATCGTAGCTGTGGGTCGCAGTGGCAATTTCGACGTCATCGGTGAACTTGAAGGCCTGTCAAGTACTATTTTTTGTGCCGTTTCAGTCTCCCGGGTCAAACCTGACAAAAATAAGTACACATTGCGACATTGCACTGGTCAAAAGTTGACGAAATGATAAATAAAGCATATCAATTTTTTGGTGGTCTGACCTTGTCCAATGTTCGGATTGGCCAAGAGACCAAGTCGACCTCGCATGCTCATGGAGTGATAAGGGAAAGGCTTCAACTTGGACATTATCGGTGTGACGTGTTCCGCAACGTCCTTCATCCAATGCACATGAGCCAGTTTACCTGTCCATCACAATTTTATCCAGAAGGTGCTTATTATTTAATTAATGCACCATAAGTAATCCATTAATCAATCTTGAGATTCAACACGTCAGATCTCACCGTCGCTGGACACGAACATATTATGGCCCATTTCATGAGGTGTCAAAACCAGCTTATCCTTCTTCATTTCGTCAACTTTGACTGGAGCCGCAACCGGAACTGGTTTCAGGTCCACCTTCTCCGGTACCGGGTCAATCTTCCCATCTTCGACAATCACTTTGTCCTTTGGTTCTGCTGCTGGAGTGGAAGGAACTGGAAGGTGAGTCCGACCTGGTTCATGAACGAAGTGCAAAGCGGATTCCAGTTCAGGGGCCACTTGAGACTCCACCGGAATTTCGTATTTTTCCAGCGCTTTCAAGTTGACCTCAGGAATATCCGGAAGCACTAAAGCATGAGTGACCTGCAAGCTCAACAATACTGACAACAGAACAAGAAAATTCATTTTTGAAAAATGATTTAAAATACAAAGTTTTAAAATGGAAAGGAGAATCCTGTGATGTGCACAGGACGAAGGCTTCCTCTCAAATACAAACATCCGTCGAGTCCCAGGAGCTTTGAAGGGACAAGGCAACGAAACTGAAACAAGGCCAAATGGTCAAGGACTACGGACTTTCCATCTGGGCCCTTGAGGATTGTAAAGTAATCTCACCTGAAGGGTCTAAATGATGACGACAGTGGCCTAGAAATGAAAAATGATCCAGGAATGCAATGGCAATGACGTCAAACGAAGGGGTGCCGTTAAAAAAGGTCAATCCAGGAAAATCACTTATTTTTGCTGTTATTACATTATCCTTTTATTTTTTATTGCAATTTTGTAATAAAAACCCACAGAGACCAGCTCCAGGGACAATCATCATTTGAATTTAATTTTGTATCACATGAAATTGGTTTTTTAGAGAAAATGGGAGATTTTTAGTATGCGGACTTGACGATGGCTGGGGCATTGTATCCGAGAGTGCGGACAACTGGGGTTTCGTAGGCCAAAGTGCGGACGGCGGGTGCAGCGTATCCGTATCCGGCATCGGCGACGACAGAGACGGCGGCCTTGTTGTAGGCATCGATCAATTCCAAAGGCATTGGTGGTGGAGTGGGCAAATGAGCTCCTTCAGCGTGGAATCCATTCTCATCAGCAACCCAGTTGGTGGTGATTGGGATACCTTCCGGGGAGATGTAGGAGAAAGATCCCTTCTTGACAACACCGTTACCAGTCTCGACAGTCTCGTCGTTCATGCGGATTCCGTTTCCGGAAGCGAAAGCAACAGAGTCGCTCATGGCTCCTTGGATGGTGTGGTCGAAACGGGTGATTGGGATGTGTTCGGCGAGGACGGCAGCTCCGTAACCTCCGTATCCGGCGGACTTGACGATGGCGGGTTCGGCGTAGGCGGTGCGGATGACTGGGGCAGGTTCAGCATAAGCAGCCTTCACGACGACGGGCTCGGCATAAGCGGCACGGACCATGGGTTCCTCGGCGATGAGGATCTTCACCATCGGTGGTGGTGGTGGGAGGACTTTGACCTCATTGTATCCGTAGGCGGGAGCCGCACGGATTTCAGTGTGGCCGTAGCCGTAGCCGTTGGCGGCCACAGAGGCGACGAGCAAGCAGAGAACTGCGATCTGCAAATATAAAATCAGTATATTAGTAATTCTCTCTCAAAAGAATCAAACTTTGAACTGTTTCGTCAAGCTTTTTCAAAAATGTTTAGCTTACAGCCTTCATGGTTTCAAAATTTCCAAACAACTTAGGGATGAGAGGATGAAGAAGAGCAAAATGAGATTGATACTTTTTCAGCTCGATTTTCCGAGTTTATATACCCCAACAAGCCAGAGTGAGGATGAGGCTTTTGCCCTCTGCATTTTAAAAATAGACACAAGTTCATCACCAAATCACGTTTTCGCTGCAATGGCATGGGACCCTTCAAGGGCTCAGCATCCTTTCACTTTGCATCTTTCATCCTTTTTACTTTCATCCATATGAGGTGAGACAAGAAATTAGATGATTTCCAAGTTCCAGTTATACTCTCAATGCCTTTTGCAATGGTACAACGTCCAAAGCCGTCGACCTTGTTGACTGTTGTCGTCCTTTCACTTGACACTTGACGAGTTGAAGGACTGAAGGAGACTTCGAGTCCCTTCCACACGATAATGTTACTTCCACCAACCACAACCTACAAAAATCACCTTGTTTGTGCGTGTGCATCTCATCTTCAAGGCTCAACGGGATTCTGTGCTTTTATTACTTTTTCTCACATTCCTTTGGCAATGACTCACAGGACCTAAAATGGAATAGAAGACTGGAACAGTTACGATTCTGTCCTTCTGGAGATTCTGGAGCCCTCAGTCCTGTAATTCTAGTTTTCAAAGGCTAAGGAAAAGGGTCGAAAGGCAAGTTCACCTGACTCGCCTTGGTTGCACCCAAGTTCAAGTTCTAAACAAATAAAAATGTTATTTTAGTAAATTGGAGCATAATAATAATTAAGATGCATTCATTTGGAAAGGTGTCAAAGCGTCAAAAAAGATTCATTATGAGCCTGGTTCACCAGGTGTACACTTTCATTTTTCCGGCTTTATTTCTTTTGTTCATTCGACTTTTGTTCAGGTTACAATCCGGGTTACAATCTAATGTCTCAATCTTAATTCTTTTGTTTCATTGTGGCATATTTTTTCAAACTGTAGTATAAAAACCCAAGTAATAATTTCTGGAACGACACATTCAAACTTTCTCTCTCATCTTGCATTCACTACCTGAGAAAAATTCGAAATCATGAAGGCTGTAAGATATCATTTTCTTCGAAATTTTGACAAAAAAAATCTAAATAATCACGCCTCAAGGTTGAAATTAATATTTTTATTTTTGAATTCATAGTTTGCAGTTTTCGCCTTGTGCGTCGTTGGAGCTCTTGGCTACCCGAGCCAACTCCGTTCTGCTTCATCCTACGGTCATGTGGAGACCCGGGTTGCTTCTGGATATTCGGCACCCGCCGTGCGTACTATGTCCTACGATGCTCCAGCTGTCCGTACCCTGGCTTACGAAGCTCCAGTAACCAAGACGCTGGCTTATGAAGCTCCAGCAGTAACCAAGACGCTGGCCTACGAAGCTCCAGCAGTAACCAAGACGCTGGCCTACGAAGCTCCAGCAGTAACCAAGACGCTGGCCTACGAAGCTCCAGTAACCAAGACCCTGGCTTACGAAGCTCCAGTAACCAAGACTCTGGCCTACGAAGCTCCAGTAACCAAGACCCTTGCTTACGAAGCTCCAGTAACCAAGACCCTTGCTTACCAAGCTCCAGTAACCAAGACCCTTGCTTACCAAGCTCCAGTGACCAAGACCCTTGCTTACCAAGCTCCAGTGACCAAGACCCTCGCTTACGAAGCTCCAGCAGTAACCAAGACCCTTGCTTACCAAGCTCCAATGACCAAGACCCTTGCTTACCAAGCTCCAGTAACCCGTACTCTCGCCTACGAAGCTCCAGTTACCCGAACCCTCTCCTACAATGCTCCAGCAACCCGCACTCTTTCTTATAACGCTCCCGCCGTCCGTACTCTGTCCTATGCTCCAGCTACCCGCGCTGTGTCCTACAACAACGCCCCTATGGTCAAATCCGGATATTAAACGTTGATCGTTAATACACACGTCTCAATCTCAATTATCAATTATCATTCATATCTTATATAGTCTACACCTTTTTTGTTCTCTTAACATTTTTTGGAATTGGATAAAGATCAGAATAAACATAATAGTGCATTGAAAAATACTTCCATTCTAAAAAATCATTTTTTACGTTTATTTTTTCATTCGAACGGAATGACAAGAATTGATGATGGTTTGATGGTGAGGGAATAAATAACCTTATAAAAAGTACAATCCTTGGACTTTTGGACTTGGGAAAATTTTTCTGTCATATAAGTCATATTACATTTTTAATCCATCGATTGCTTACTCAACCAATTTTTTATATATTTCCCCATCATTGAATTCCATTTGCCGTAG
>JABASF010001435.1:0-22252 GCA_019776145.1 Harlomillsia oculata | reverse complement strand
CTGATGAGCTCACTTGTGCAGCCTTTGTCGAATTCAGTTTGCTTCTTTTCGATGCAAGCTTAAATTTTTGTATCAAAAGGTCGTGCATTATTGAAAATTGGATTTAGAATAATCCTGTTGGATATTTTCAGTAAAACGGAAACGTGAAGGGTTCCACGTTGCACGATGACGATTCCTAAAGAATTAGTGGGATATTCTCGAGGAACGTTCTCATATATAAGCCCGTGCTCACTCGTGACTTGAGTTTGCATGCAAAAGTCGTATTATCCCAAAGTGGACTTGAATCCTCGAATAATTTTATCATTGGTTAAGCCTCTTATTGTAATTAGCAGTAAGCTTAATTACTTCTCTGTAGGTAAGAAAAACACGCCATGTAGCAGTTAGCATTCTCAATTTTCCATTCGTACTATTTTTACCTCCAGAATGAGAAAACAAAAAGTAAATTAGAAACTAAAGTTCATCCGACGCTATTTGTGGTTTCTGGTGTCTTATAAATCTCATGTACATACTTGACACGTTAGGGTTCTCACTGGTTTCATCGTGAACTTATAATTTATTTTAATGTCCTTCCGCACAAATATTAAGAATTCCTCATCGTTATACCCATTCTCATTATTGGGTAAGTAAGTGGAAAGATACGGAAAAAATCATAAGAGCTCTTCCTTTCTCAATATTGTGACGTGCAGTGAGTCCTATGACTCTGTGACATCCTTTTAGCATTATCTTCCTTTGATGAGCTTTTAAAATGTCGAACTAAAAGTGCGGAAATTTTTCATGCGAGCCAAGAACAGAACTTCGACAAGAAACACGACGACGTTGATATGCTTTCCGCTTCTAACTGGCAAGGTCACAAGTTACAAAAATACTGGCACTGTCAATGTTGTTTAGTGTTCAAACTATACTAATAAATGTCGAAAATAAGGCACGAACTACACAACTATGCATATTATACCAAGAACAGACAACAAAACCTCCAAAAAACAATATCGTTAAAAAACCTCGTTCAAGATGGAAGACATGCCATGTTTTTGTTGACTGCTACTTACTGCCAAATACACCTAACAATAAAGCAGCGTTGTTTTTATCATGATTATCATTTTACAATAATATTCTGTTCTTCTATAAGAAAAGCAACAAATTATTATTAAAGCATTGATTTTTATCTCCACGGCATAAATAATCCGTTCCCTTATTATTTCCACACGTACTTTAGAGACTATTGAACTGAGAGAGCTGAGTTGAACTGATCTAAAGTAATCTGCCAACATTGCAAGTGACTGGAAGAGATATTTCTAATCTTTCCATCTGTGAAGATTTGCACGTGTGCTAAAAAGCACAGAGTTACTAATTTGCCAAGATACGTTGCATAAAAAGCATACGATGAAGGCAGATGTGAAAAGATTACAATTTTCTTATGTGTTTTCCGTCTGTCTCCAAACTACTAATGCTTATATAATGTACTTTTAGAATTATTGCGAGTGTACAACTCGGAAAACTGTTCGGAAGATGAAGATTACTGTTACTTGTACGTAACACCGGTTCTTCGTCTTTTGGCATTGAGTCAATGTTATGACGGATGTGGCTCACAGCCTTTCAGAATGCAACTTTCAAACTTTAGTAAGTACTCAAGACGGAAAAAGTTGAAAGTCCTCGCTTTGCAAAAAGCAAATAACAAGTATACAAAATCCTACACACAAATACACACATGCAAAAATTATTTTTGAACTCGTTTTTAGCTCTCATGCCAATTTTATCTTTCGTTTCTCTTCTATAGCTTCCATTCAGTTATTTTGCATCCGACGTTGACGAAAGTTGCAGTTCTCAATCATTTCCTTTTGCAATTTTTTTTAAAAATTCTGAGAGTTTCTTTACTTTTCAAAAAATTGTTAAAGGTTGTTAATAATGGAGCAGGAAGTGTCATCTTCGACTTACACATCGGTTGTAACCCTGGAAGAAGGTAATTTTGAAATATATCTTAGGTACAGGTTACCAGCATGAATTTTGAGGAAAATTGGTTTTGAAAAATGTGTTTTATTTTGCAGAAGAAGATCCCAAACAAGTTTCAACAATAGCCCAATTCCTCAATAAAAAATTAAGTGCATTGGAAAAGTTGTTGGGTTCTGAAACAGAACGAGGTGAGAATGAATGGGGTTGGGCTTTACTTCCAGACGTTGTAATAGAACGTGTGTTTGAACTACTGAATATTCAAGATCGGTACAATGGCTCTATGGTTTGCCTTCAGTGGAACAGGGTACCTAGAAATAACTTGTCGATTATCGTTAACATGAAATTAGCATTTTAAATGTTCTTCTGGTCTATTTTTACCTCCTGATTTTCATAAAAATGGTCTTTTTGTTATTTTCGTTCTTATGATCTAGGCATTTCACATGCCGCGAACTTGGCGTACGTTCACACTTGAAGATTACACTTTGACGAGACGTAAATTTAATTACTATTCAGGTTGGCAGGTGAGGAAAAAAACATATGTGGACTAGTACAACGTCAACACTTTTGACGTAACCTAAAAAAATATATAATCATGTGACTGCATTCGATTTGCACATTTGCATATCCGTTTCAGTACGTTCTGGACCACTTACGAACACAACTGTTCATTTTCCGCGTTGGCAAGTACATTCGAAGCCTGCGTCTGTCTCCTATGTATAATCTGTTCAATCTCTACGAGTTCATGAACATGATGTCGTATTATGCAGAAAGATATTATGGTGAGATGATGACTATGATATTTATTTGAATTTAGTCATTTCGGTTTTCCGGAGACTATTGACCTGCTCAATATATTAATTGGGTGTTTTTGGATCTTTATGTCCATAGCTGACAACACAGACAGGAATTCATGCTTGTTCCGAGTCGAAACACTACGCTTTGTCTTCTGTTGTGATATTGCTAATAGAGAAGAGCATTTCGTGTTTGGGACAGGTGGGAAATTGCTGGAAGGACTCAAACGTCTCATGGTCAATATGAAATATTTGAAGGAACTGGAACTCATCGATTTACTTTTGGATCCTAAAGAAGCAATTCATTTGCTAGACGATGCGGCGAATATCTTATGTCAAAGGTTACAAAAGCTAACCCTCATCAACGCAACGAAGGATCAATTTGCTCTCTTTCACCCGGCATGTTTTTTGAATCTAAGGATACTCAAAATAAGTCCACAATCACTTGAAGATGAAATGGTAGCTGCTTTAGCTCACATTAGGACTTTGGAAGAGATGCATATAATTCAGAATTGCTATTCGGAAAAAGCTGAACCTGTCTCAGCAAAAAGCTGGATGACAGTTCATCATCATTTTCGTGTTTATTTGCGCACTGTAGGGAGATTAGACAAAGAAATCGTGTGGCAAGAAAAAGCACCCGTGTATTCCATTTTGTATGACTGTCCTTTAACGAAAGTGTGTCAAGAGTCACTTCTCACCACTGCGGATCTTTATTCGGACTGGATTCAGGAATACGGGCATTTGGGACTCCCAAAGTTTCGACGGTCGAGACGATTCGTGAATCGGATTGATTCTCCTCTTCTCAGTTTGTGTCGAAGGTGTCCATACTTGAGTACATTGTACGTTAGGGAATGCCTGAGCACTTCGACAGCATTGCTCATTGTCGGTATGACACCTAACTTGCGACACTTTCACATTCGTCGAAATGCTCTCATCCTCAAGTGCGATTATAAATCTCATAAGGTGGAGGTAGACTATAATTTTTCCAAATGGATTGAATTAAATTGCCGCAGTTATGACAAGACTATCAAAGCCATTAGAGACATTCTGCTGTGCATTGATTGGAAACCATTGAGTGATGCCGAATTTAAAAATCTTTGTGCACAACGCTCAGCCTACTAAACCATTAATTAATTCGTCTTTACTCGTTACATACTTTTAATTACAGCTTATCAAGAGCAATAGCCATGTCATGCGCTTTTATTGTGTAGGACATTTTCCCAAAGCCACTACCGAACATTGAGCATTGCGCTAGCAAATTATTGCTATTCCGCAGAAATCTTTTGTTGTATAAATTAATATGATTATTTGTCGTCTTCAATTAAACCTTAAGAATGCTTTCTGTTCACATGAAGTTGCACATTAAAATGAAATGCAAAATGTATACCAATAAATAAGCTGCATTTATCGAATATCTTCGTTTCTTCCTTGTGGTGTGCCAATGGGACTTTCCTCCTTTGTGGTTTTTCGATTTGCGTATAGCTTTATCGCGTCTGTGACTTAAAATTAAGTAACTTAACTTCCTTCTTATACTCAAAAGCGAAATAAAGCTGCCATAAAATATAGAAGGTAGTTGTTATTTGTAATTAAACTGAATACTACTGAACTGAAGCTTTCTGAATAAAAGTCATATTAAACCTTTTGAAAAAGATGAAACTTTGCATTGCATTGGTTGTGGTTGTTTTATTCTACTGTGCTCTTGCATGGGCGGACTATGAAAATAACAACGAACTGGAAGAGGGAGATGACGATGGTGGACAAGAATGGCGAATTCAAGGTTATTGAAATTACAATATGTATAAAAAATTTACAAGTAATCTCAAAATCGAACTAGTACATTTATACAATTTTCAGATCTTCTAGATGACGACGAAAGGGATGCATTTGAAAGAGATGTGCGATCTGGATTTTACACGTATGGAAGGAAGAAACGCCAAACAGTTTGATGTGCAAGTACATGGGAACTTTCTTGTGTTAAAAGTGACACTTTATTAAAAATAAAGTTTTCTTTTTAATGATCGACTGACATTGAGAAAACGTTTTGTATGACATTTGACATTGTTTTTGTAGTACTAGTTGTACTAGTGGTAATTTTAGATTTCTAATTGCTATTTATTTTATAGTAGAAAATATCATATCCAAATAACTGGTAGCGCATGAGTAATGCTTCATTTTGATTTGAGATGGGTCTTCCAGTCCATTCATTTTGAATAAGTTTTAAAACAAAATTGTCACGGATTTCAGGGCCATTGTCCATTGAAGATGGTGACATCAGCTTGTTACTTTGTGCCCCGATTTCCATTGATTTTAAAAACACTGAACTTTTCACAGATGAATATTTGCATGACTCATCATCGTATTTGTAGCCCACAAAAGAAATCCACTCAATCCCTTTGATTTTTAATACGGTTTGGAAAAATTGTGGTTTCGGTCCAAAAAGACTCTCACCTTCGTAAAACAGTCTTTTCGTTTCAAAAACTTTGTAGAAGTGTTCGTTGAGATTTTGACCGAAGGTACAATTGTAAAAAGAAGCAGATTGAAGGTCAAATGTGATATCTTTATAATAGTCTACATTTACATATCCTAATGCTAAAACGTGTAAGGATTTTGGAAAATGACAAATGCTGACTGAAGGGAAATTCGTAGCCAAAACTCGTAGAGTCTTAAGTCGGTAGCATTTTTGAATGACAACGGTCAAATTATCAACTTTGACGGACTTTAAATTCAATTCCGACAAGTTTGCTGGGTTGATTGAGTTGAAGGATAAAGTCGTTCTTTCTAATGACAGTATACTCAAATCTTGTCCAATTATTTGGAGCAAATTCGCTGGATCATGATAAGCCAGCGTGAAAATTCCATTCGGAGCGTCTACATGCAGTAAAATCTTGCCATCAAAAGCTAATGTAACATTGTAGCATTCTTTCCAAATGCAATCCAGTGGATTTATCTTGGAAGAACTGATCATTATTTTTTGATTTTCATCTTTTTCATCCTTCTTGTTTTCATTTTCAGGGGTATTGTTTTTGTTGTCGTTGTTGTTCCTGTCATTGTCATTGCTCGTATCGCTGAATTCTTCAAACATTCTCCCTCTCCGAGTGCACCAAAGAAGACTGTTCAACAAATCTTCCACCTTCCTCAACTGTATTTTACCTCCGAGGATATCGAGATAGTAAACTTTCAATTGTCGAAGGATAATTTGATCTTCTTGATAATGAATATCGGTGACTCTGATTCGCTCCAACTGGATTTTCTGGAGCATGGAATGTGTTTTGAGCACAGATAAAAACGATGGTTTATGAAGTAGAGCGAAGGAAATGCGCAGTTGAGTGAAATTTTGTTTTTTCTTTTGATCCCGTTGTTGTTGTTGTAATAATGAAACATCCAATACTTTCAAATTATCTTCATCTGTCCCGTGCATGCTGAATATGATTCCTTCCTTGGATTCGTCGATGAAATCGTCATCTTCAAAATTGCATAGTACCTTAATAAGTTGCTCATTACCTGTGGTATTCAGAGCTTTTATTAGGTTATCACAGGATTCAATGCCCTTTTCTGATATGAGAGTATACAGTGCTAAGCATTTTTCTTGATAACCTTCCTTTAGCATCTGAAAGCAAAGAAAATTTCAATTCCATCATGAAATAATAACTTTCAATTTTTAAATAATGCAAATTAAGTTCTAAAATGACTTACAATAGCTCGACGGTCTATTTCATTCAAAACATTATTTTCCACCAATACTGTCAGAAGTTTGAACAAGCTTCTTGTGTTTTTAGCAAAAACATGACGATGATGATATAGCTTTTTGTCCATTGTTGACTACGGTTTTGAAAGCAGTTGGTGCAACAGGTTTAGACTATTATGAGATGTCGCACATAAAATTGTAGCACTGATGACAAAATGAACAATAAAAAACCGAATTCGAATAATTTGGACAGAGAATGCTAACAGTTCAGAATAGACTTATCATTATGCTGTGAATTCTCACTGAGGAGTCCGTGTCAGATGATTCATGTGATTTCGGGCCAAGGTTTTCATAATAATACAAATCGATAACATTGTAATTTTCCCTTTATCGTCATAGGTTACTTTATCAATTTCGAGTGCACTTTGGGCGATGTGGACAGCCCACTCGTACATCGTACTTCGTACTTACGTACACACCGAAATGTTATTAATACAACATTGCATTTTGTTTTATCATAGAAGACAGAAGTTCAAGGGGCGTGTACATTTGTACAGGATTATGTTAAAAGTTAAAGTTAAATATCATAAAAGCGAATGACCGCGAGTAACAATACTAAGGGAAATTGAAATCTCAGTTCTCCAATAGTGTCCCCATACTGACAATTGCATTCTAGAAGTATAATCATGATCATGAAACCAAAATCTCCATTAATTCCTGGTTTTCCGCTACATTTAACATGGCTATTGTAATCTAGCTGCTATGGCTTTCAGCCCTAGAGCATTCATTAATTCACTCCAAAAAGTAGTTGAAAGAAGGCCCTGGAGCTTTCAAAAGAACATTGAATGAAATTGAGTTCTTAACCTAAATATAAATCCGTAAACTTTTTTAGCTGAACATGACACCAACAGAAAGATTAACTACAATAGTTAATTAACGTGCTGGTGTTCATAATCCGGAAAAAGGTGTCCGCAGGATTATCTACGACAAAACTACACGCAAAGAAGTGTCAGCTCGAAAACCTTACGAGTTAAACCAGGCTGATGCTTCTTCGTCTTCCAAACCGACCTGTCCCTTCCACTTTTGGTTTTGCAGAATTGTTGCCTCCGATTTTTCCAGGGACTTGATACTTTTCAGTCAATTCAATGAAGAAACTTGCAATAGTTTTTTCTGAAGGGAGACAAGTACCGCAAGCCTCCAGGAGTAATGGATCTTCTTGAACTGCTAATTGGAAATCCTCAAAGGTAATTTGTCCATTGCGATCCACATCCAATTTCTTCATTGCAATTTCAACCAATTCTTTCACGCTTTCCTCCACATCTTCTTCAATCCCAGACGTTCTAATTAAACAATTTTTCAAACAATGGAACAGTTCTTCTCGAGCTAAACTCCGATCCCCATTGATGTCGTAGACAAAGTAACAAAATTCTATTTGTTCCCCGAGCGTCCCACGAAGAAAGACAGAAAGCCCCATGATCCATTCACTCTCGTCAATCTAGTATTACAAAAAAAAGTTGAGAGATTTGAAAGTGGAAAATTACATTCTTTAATTCAATTTATTATTAATCTCCTTCCAAAAGTATGATTAACAAAGGTACTCATCCAATAGCCATAAATTGTGACGAGATTTATATTCACAAAACGTTCTATAAAAAAGGGGAATGCGTCGTGCCTCTGGGTGTAAAAAATTTCTTTAGATTAGTTTGTGCATGCAAATTACACAGAAGAGGATCAAGAGCCTCTTTAGCACGTGCTCAAGTGTAGGTGATTAAAGACTCAAAATTGCATCCTTGAGTGTAGATTACTTTTCCTCCTACTTGATTCCCGTGTGTTTTAAAGTAAGTGCGGGGGAAAGTGAAAGTGAAAGTCGGAATCTCACTGACATATGATGTGATGTGAGGTGGAAATGGTGAAAAGCTCGACTGGATTGAGTGAGTGAGAGGTTCATCATCATCCTGGAATTTTAATAGCTTGGATTTTGGAACCTTCCAGGCTTATGCTTTCATTAGATCCTAATGAGTAGAGTTAATTAAAACGTAGGCATTTGCTAATGCCAAAGTACCCGTCAAGTCTGCATTAGCCTAACGGCTCTGAAAGATGTCATGGAATGAAAGATGCAACTCAAATCTTTCTTGTGCCTTTCAAAGCAAAAGTCATCAAAGGGATTTGGGGTTCGCATTAATTTCTAACAAAGCATGATTTCTGCATTTTGATGAAAGGAAAATGGAAATGTTAGATCTTGTCATCTCGAGTTCTATTGAATGAACATTCAATTGAATGTACTGTCTAGGCACTAAGAGTACTTTTTGCCCTTTGTTTGCTCAGTGATGGATGCTTATTGTTATGTGACGATACAAGCATAATCTCGCAAAATATCAAATCAAGGAATTACTATTACGTAAATAAAAGGCCATAGTACAAGAACAACGATATTGAATTTCAGAAAAAGGATAAAATTACCAAAGCATCGTTATTAATGTCAAAAACCCTGAAGATCCTATCCAACATGATGTCATCCGTGATATCAAAAGTGCTTGACAGAATTTCCCGGAATCGCAAACGATCCATTTTTCCACGCGAAGAGAGACGTTGGTACATCCAAACTAACGAGCGTGTCTATGTTAAGAATTAAGAAGTTTGTGAAAAACGGTTTTCTTTCCACCAAAATGTGAACAAGTGTTTTTTGAAAAATAAAATCTACTTATAATTTTACGTTTTCTATAAAAGTTCTTAATTTTTTCCTTACTTCTTCTTGCGTAAAATGTGTTTTCTTATATAAAGAATCGGCGAGAGTGTAAACTTGCTTTAGTTTAGCAACTGGTCGGTCTTCTTCCATTAAATTCTGCATGTCTGCCAACTTTTACCAGGTTTTATGAACCAAACTTTGTACAATTTTGATGGGCTTATGTGGTTTTTTAATTGTTGGAAACTACTGGTTTTAACGAACGTTTATATGCACATTTGGATCTTGGAAATGCATATGTAAGGTATGAAAATTGATTCGTTTTATGACTCCGACAGACAGAGTTTGATCAATAACAATGCTAAATTCCTCCAGAAAGGTGGCATGCGTACGTAAGAGTAAAAGCAGAAGCCGAGAGTGTTTTGTGGCTTTCACACTATGCAATAAAGTGTGAACAATCGGCTATCAAAAACGCTAGAAGAGAATCATCATTGAAGAAATAAAAGCTGAGAGATTTTTGGGAGAACTCGCTGGAACCGATAAAAGTACAGTAATTTACGACAGTGTTTTAATGTGAACAATAAATTCCCATTGTAAAATGCAATTTGATTCATTCTGACTGAACAGAAAATGAAAGCTGAGACACGCGGTCGATTTTACGGTCATTTCATTCTTATATGGTAAGTAAAACGTGTCGCTGCAACCAAGTACACTATGAAAGTATAAAATCGGAAAAAGAAGGAAAACTCGTGATTTTTAGTATGAATTTCTTTTCCAGAGCTACTTTAGGATATTTTCGGACACTGGAAATGGCATATGTCACAAAAACCCATGTCCGACCGTAAAATCCAGAAGGTTCCAGATTTATGTTTTCGAAATTTTTTGATACGTACGTTTCTAATACGAAAGTATTACAACAAAGTCGTAAAACTGGAAATGGTTAATCCAATTCTGTGCGAAATTTTAAATTCAGATCGAGGTGGCTGAGAAAATTACATGACTACGTCAACGTCGTAAAACTGGAAATGGTTAATCCAATTCTGTGCGAAATTTTAAATTCAGATCGAGGTGGCTGAGAAAATTACATGACTACGTAGTTCATCCTTTGGTAATGTAAATTTTGGTTTTATTTACATGCAGTTGCACTTACAGTCCAAAATAGAATGTAGAACGTAGTGCTTTTGCAAACCACAAGGCTTTGTTCAGTAGACTAAAACTGACCACAAAACGCACAACAAAGAACAGTGAACAACGCTGGAAACACACAAAACAGAATTCCCAAGTTGAATCTCTTTCAAGAATAAAAGAGCAAAAGTACAGCAAGGTTCTCAAGAGTCATAAAAATACAGGTTTTATTCGAGTATGTGTGTGCAGAGAGAAAGGTATACAGCAACATTTGTCTTCGGTGAGGATTCTCGAGGGATTCGCCCTGTACTCACATTCCAGGATAATTACCTGGAAAACTACACACCATTCTTCTCTCACTCCGGAAACCAAGAGAAAGCCGCATTGATGGCCAAAACATCTGGAAGGTAAGGTAAAAGCGTAAGAAACCAAGCATGAAGAATTATAAGGAAGGGAAAACACAATTCCTTTCTCCTTTTTCTGAAGAAAAACACTTCTGACCAGCATTTTTGTTGTTTAGGGGTTATACGTACTTGTACGCACTTACTTCTTCCTGAATGAGAGGTCACGAGTTAAGTTTGCTTTACTACTTCAATTCTCCAGGTTTCCAAACCTTGTGTTTATCCTCTTCAACATTCAGTTTTCCAGATGCTTGCATCCGTCGTCAACTACCATATAAAAAACGCAGCATTTTTTACCATAACCACAAATCCCTGCGGCTTTTGTCCAGCGTACAGTAATAATAATTTTATGAATTCTCTACAATAAAAGATGGACTATACTTTAATAATATTTTCTTCCTTCTTCCTCTTGAGAAAAAATTTTGAACTCTCGTATAGAAGTAGAACTACTAACACGGGGACGACAAACTAGGAAAAATGCAATTTCACTCGGAAAATAATGGTCAATGGTTCAGCACATCTTTGAGTGCCATAGAAGAGTCAAACAATGTTCATCCTCAAAAGTCCAAACTCCAGGGGATCATTTCCGGATCTCCAGGAAACGACGAAGAGGACAGGGACGCAAACACAAAACCTCAACCGTTCACATTTTCTATGTCTCCATCCAGCTTTTCCCTCAACTCTTTTATCTCCAACTTTCCCCACAGGACACTTTCAAATTATTTCAACTCGTATTCAACACTAGTTCTCAACAATTTGCATTTTTATTTTTTCCATTCGTTGTCTTATTAGCGTGAAATTATTTGCATATGAGACTAATAATGAAACATATAATAATTTCGCTCTCCGAATTAACATTTAAAGTTGTGCTTTGTACTCATAGATTTTATGTACCATGGAGGCTGGGGTTCATTCCAATCTCCATTGTGTAAGGACAATATTCATTGAGGAAAAGTGAAGCGTGGAGACGAACGCGAGTTGAGTTGAGAGCTTTTGTCGATTATGTTTGTGTGTCAGAGGTAAATGAGTTGCTCTCTCACCGCTCTCTGACATAAGAGTTCTTGTCACTCTTTTACGAGCTGGAAGATAAAAGCCAATCTACTCAAATGTGTCTCGCTTAAATTACAATGGCTGCAGAGTCTAAATAAGAATACACAAAATGTACCTTTTCTCTATTATGAAATCCTATAGAAAGTATAATACTAGTATAACTACTTTCAACGTATCATCAAGATTATCTACAAAACATAATGAAAGCTGATAAACATACTAATAATCCATCTCATCCCTCCCTGGTATGGCTTTAATCCTTAGTAAATAGCGTTGAAGATTCATTTTCGCATGGCTCAGCCAACTCTTCTGCGTTTTACTTTTAGTCGGTTTCAGTTAGTACATCTAATTCTTTGGTGGGATCATGTGGTTTTGGCTTTGGGTCTCATAAAGTCATAACGTCGTCTCATAAGATAAGACTCGTGAAAATACGCCGTTTGCGTGTTGCACCCCTGCACCCTTCACTTTCACTCTTTTGAAAAGTACTAAAACAACGTTCACCATATTCACAATTCACAATTATAATTGTTCAACCTTACTTGCATTTCCAGTTTTGTTTCAGTATCCAGTTCTTCTCTGTCAAAAATGGACATGTTTGTGATTTTCATATAAAATAATACAATAAATTGAAATTCATGACTTGGTGAAAAATCTTTGAAGTTGTACTACTGAAGTTTCTTTCCGTTTGATGCTTTTTAAGTGTATTGACCCGCTTTTATCAAAGTACACCGTTCTCAGAAATGCCTGGAGCATAGTGAGCTTTTGGAATGCAAATGGTTGGAAAACGAGTAAGAGGATAACAAGATGGGATTTGAGATGAAATGTGACATATCCAAGTTGGTTAAAAAAGTGAAAGTAGCACATAATCCGAGTACATGACATTCTACATATCAAAAAATTTATTAGATTTGACAGTATGTCGAATTTTTGTTTGTATGTATTATTTTGAACTATAAAACGAAACCTTCACTATACCCATAGTGCTTTTGCGTATGGAAGGTTCATGGAATATTTACACAGGCAAATTTACCAGTCTTCAATCGATTACATTGTCTTGTCATTCAAAATGATTCAAAATAACATTCCTCTCCTCTTCAGACATCCTCTCAAATTGAAGAGTGTAGTATTTGACCCACGAAGTTGTACGCAATTTCTGTCCGTCCGTATTCACTATAAAATGGTTTTATATCGAATCACAAGAAAAGTGTAGTACAAACAACCAAAAAAGAGTATAAGATTCCATTTCCCCTTTCCTCAGTCTTTGTTTTTGTTTGGACGAAATGGAAAAAAGAGAAACCGAATCCAAAATCAATACACATTCGTACAAGTGTCAAATGACCATTTCGAAAGAAATACGCGTGATCCAATGGTTGTTTATAGAAGTTTGAATCTCTTTTCGCCAGGCTTTGACCAGCAAAAGAAGTCTGGCTTCCTATTTTGCGTGATGATGATACGATAAAACTTTGTAAACTCCTCGTTTTTATGGATCTTTATTTTTATTGTACTAGTACAAGAAAGATCAAAGATTAGGATACTGTGAATTTTTTCTGGAAGCTTTCGTATATTATGAAAAAAGCAAATTTTTTTCAAGATATTATAACAGCATAACACTAAAAAAAGGTAGGCGGACGTAAAAGAGATTAGACATTAGAGACAACGACTTGGACATTAAACAAGGACCATTTCTTCCTTCCAGTTTAATGCTTTCCAGGAAATGCTTAAGGAAAGGTAATGGAGCAAGCATGCCATTTCATACGAATGTCCCACTTGACTCTTCAAGTCAAAAAAGAAGTCATTTTCATAAAAGTGTGAGAGACGAAGAATAAAAATTGTCTGTCAAATGAACAAGTCAAGGTGGAATTTTTACGTCTGTCGGAGTCGAATAGAAAGGGTCAAATTTATGACACAAACCTTATGTGTAGTTTGCAAACTTATGTTGCAAGTTCGTAGTAAGTCGCACTAAAGTAAGTGTTGCAAAATTTGTGCAGACGCGTAATCTGTTATAAGGATTTGGAGTCATTTTAAAGGAAGAGGAAATGAGTTGGGAAAGCAGGGGAATGTTGTGAAATTCATTTCCTCGCACTTTCACGGTTCCAAGTGCAAAAAAAGAAGTGAGAAGGCGAGTCATTTATCACATGTAGAGTTGAATATGTCCTCTTGTGAGGTTGACACCAAAAGCCCTCCTTTTCCATGCAATGTAAACTGACGACTCTGTCCCACACTGTAAATACTCCAGTTTATTCAGTCTTCCATTCGGGATTTCGTCGTAGTTCTGTGTCACCAGTTCAGTTTGCCAGGATTTTTCTGTCTGCTATGAAAAAGCAATGTGATCCTATATAAGATAAACTTGTACGGGATTTCTTCTTTTCTCTCTCATGCTGTCTGCGTCATTTATTGCGTTCGCCATCTCAATTCCACACTCGTTAAATGCTTGGCACGACGACGAAGAAAGAAGAAACCTGTCACCATTTACGATCTCATCATCACCCAGCATGCTTTTTGTCCTTTTTGTTCCCCACGAGTGCGTAGGCAGCAAAAATACTAAAGACGACAAAAAAAACATAGAATGAATCTTTTGCGCGTGCTACAAAAACAAAACAAAGTCTTTGTCTGTATTTTATACTTATTCAACTAAAAGTCGTGAATGAAGTGTATACTGCGTTCATACATATTACAAGTCACTTTCCCCATGAGACTGAAAGTCTGGAAGCAGTAAAAATACAAAAACAGCATACTCCGGATAAGTAGCAGTAATAATAATCGAAATCTCCTACGAATGCTACCTGAAAAAACAAAGTTGCGAAGTGAGTTACTTCTGTTTCATTCAGTCTCATTTGTCTCATTCCTTGGATTTCTCGTGAGAAATAATGGCATTGTTATTTGCAAATCCAGACGCAACAAAAAGAAGGTCACGGTTATGCGTAATTATTTAAGTCTACTTACTAATAATTAGACTCATTAAAACTAATGAATAGAGATTTTAGTACGATGTAAACAATAAATAAGGAAAGCAACGGAGGGAATTTAAAAGTCCATTAATGGATGTGGGCGGAAGAGAAATTCGTCTTGTATACCGAAGTATACATAACACAATACAACGTTTGCTTTCCATAACCTCTAAAACAGATAATGTTAGGTTAGTATGTGTTTATAGGGATGAACCACATCGTAGGGCCACCCTGCTGTGGTGACTTTAATCCATGAGAAATTATGTGTCCGAACAATTTACGAGACAAAGACAAAAGCGTTTCCTCCCCGGGAAGAAGTGAGAAAGGTTGAAAATCGCAAAATGCGCATTCAAGTCAAGTCAAGTGTAACCATTGCATTCGACTATGAAACGTCATAGTCATGGGACCAGAGAAATGGGCACGCAAAAAGGAAGAAGACAAAGGAGCATTTTGGGTGAAACCGAGGATATCCACATAGTAAATGTTCATGCCGTGCACGTCCGCCTTCACTGGAGAAGATTTCTGGAGGAAAATCTGGAGAACTGGATCTCAGCCAAAATCCCATCTCCACTTACACGTCTCTGCTCTTAAACGTCAAACTGTTTCTTTCTCAGTACATTGCAACTTCCTTGAAGGCATTTTCCCAAACGCAATTTTGTGGACGTGTGTCATTTCGGAAGAGGCCAATGGAATCCCGCTCCTGTTCTTTTGTCTTATGTCTATGACTTCCACTGGTCACAACAATGAAAAATGGTTATACTGACTTTAGAAACCTGCACTGACCGGAACATATCGGACACGGCAATACAATGAACCCATGTCAAGAAACGTAAAGGAAACATTCCATTTTCGAAAGTAACGAGACACATGAGACCTTTTGCACCGAGCAAATTCTCTTATATTTCCCTTCTTCTTGTCACTCTTCTGCTGGTCTTGGTCAAGTCAAAATGACGTACGTAGACAGAAAAAAAGTGAAAAATACGTTTTAGTGCTCTCACTCCCAGATACTCGTCCAAGATTCAATTGCCTACTGTAAAAGAGAAAAAAATATTAGTTCTCCATCTCTACGGATTAATTTGGAACATGGGTCCAATCAACTTTATCTACTGTAGCAGGTTCAGAAACATAAGGTAACGGTAACTGTACCACAATGCAGTAATACTAAATTGTATTGCATTATACATTTACTTTCTTATTCGTTTTCTGCACGTGTGTGCGTGTGCTTCAAGAGTAAATTGGGAAAGCTAATTAAAGTTGCCGTGTACAAGCGCAAATCCAATTTAGAGTATACACGTTCACGTCCACACCAGAAGATTCAATTCGCTTTCAAAAAAAATACGTTTGCTTTGGGTGTTGGGACGTTGTTGATCCAAACGAAAAGCTTATTTATTAGGTTAATACTGTACACAGCAGCAACAGAGCAATCAAAATCCAACCTGGATAAAACCTCAAGAGAAATTTACTGTATTGTACCACCTTTATCTTTTAATACAAACATATTACATGCACACAATAGCGCATGGCTGGTATTACGGTAACGAAGCTAATTGAGCAGAAATGATGACATCATTCTTCTCTCTCCGATGTTATCAAATATCATAAGGGAATTTTCAGGTTCAGGACGTGCATGACTGAAAAAAGAAGGGAAGAGTAATGGCACATATTCTTGTATGAAATATTAGGGGCTCCATTTTGTGTGACGTTGTGTTTAGTTTACATTAATAATTTAGACAACTTTAATATTTCATCTGAAAGAGTCGGGTCGCTAGGAGCTCAATGAGGTCAGGAATGCCACAAAACAAGGGCAGATAACCGAAACTTCCTTTCTTTAAAGGTGAACCACCCGAGACATGCAGACAAGGGATAATAATATGTTAATGCGGTTTTTAAGTGCATCTTCAGCCGAAATGAAGGTATCATAAGTACGAAAGGTGAACATGAAGAATGAATGACAGACTGATATTACTATGAAATGTGAACCTTTTACAATCCAGTCGCATAATCGCATCCGGGGAATCTCTCATAAGGATAAAATTTTTAGTTAAGCGGATAATGGGAACTCGTGAGGTGAGCATATTTAAAAAGTGCAGTGTAATGGGTTTACATAGGTTCAACTTTGAATTATTTCACGGTGCAGTTTGGTTGTGGGCTTCTGGGTTGTGGTGAGGTTATAATACAGGTTCACTTTACACTTCATAATAAAATGATGAGATGACGTGCAAGGAAGTACGAAAAGTCTGGGAAAAGGTGACCCAAATTCTTCTTTTAAAGCCGACAATCTCAGACTCGTATCAGGCGTCAAGTTAAGAACGTCTTATTATGTGCGTGCAAAGATGCTTTTCATGTAGAATCATGTAGCATAAGCCTAGAGAAATCGATGTTCCAAAAAATGAAGAATGCTTTATAAAAATCTGTAGGATGCAAGATGATGCAACCAACAACATTATATTTTTGAAATTACTTGCTTCAGAGCCAGCAAAACCTCAATGTGCAATTTTTACGCTGGCTCAAAAGAGCAAATAAACTTCCAGAAAGAATGTACTATAAAGCTTATCCGAGCTAAAGCTTTTTACACGTCATTTCATATATAAGTTAAAAGCATAGACACAATAATAATTAACCTATTTTTTGGAATTGTCACCCGCCCGGTATGGTCGTAAGTCACAGTGACTAGGGCAATCACCGCCAACAGCCTGGCACAAAGCCTAAAAAGTTATTCAAACTGTACTTTTTGCACTCGGAGATCCCATTCTGAAACCTGTCATATGGGGCAACTTGGTACTCGAACCACAAAAATTAAGATGCTCGAAATTCGAATGTATAGTTCGAATCCGAACGCAGTTGCCAACAGAAAACTCAATGGATCAACGAAGAAACTCAACAAACTAATTTTCCCTTGTCCCTGAAAACTTGAAATGCGATAGGAAACGAAAGATGAAAATGATGAGAAAATGAGAATTATATGATTGATTGGACAGACTAATCCTCCAATTTTCCTCACTTTTTTGACCAAAATCCCCTTTCCACACGCTCTCATCAATCAAAACTTAATTTCAGTAATGCTTTCATTTCCAGACAGCTGTTGCTTGTTTGCATGACAAGGTTTCTTGTGCAAGTCGTCTTATCACTAGAAAAAATTCTTGTCGTTAAGCTTTTCCTCAGCCGTTAGCGTCAACGTTAGCAACAGTTTGATATTTCGATGTTACACAAAGAAAGAAAGGCCAACAATGTACAAAATGGTAAATATTAACACTTTTTATTCCTTTTTTTCACAATGTTTGCGTAAATTCATAACCATAATGTATCCTAAATATAATAGGCAAAACGACATATAGTTCTAAACTCATGAAGTTTCCTAATGAGATCTGAAATTCATCTAACAAAATTCTAATCGTTTTTATATGTCATCAACAATTCCTGAGGCACTACTTTGAATTTTTAAACACTGTAAAGTGTAAACTGTTTTCGTTCATTGAGTCAGCTTTACTAGCTAACACATTTCTAAATTTTTTGAAATTATAAAGCAGAAAGAATATTTTTTATATGCTTCATTTTTGGCAGTATCAAAACATTCAGTATTTTTTTCATTTTCAAGACTAAGTAACTCGGTCTTAAATTCATAGGGCTTTTTTAAGTATACTTAAAACATCCAAGGAATGTTAATAAATTGATGATTGACAGACGACTGCTTCTGTACTGTACTGCAGCTGCATACCAAATCAGCACTCTTCCTCCTGTTTAAAGTATAAGAAACATTGCAATTAGATTAAATGAATATTATTGGGATTTTTACAGAACATTCTAGAGTGAGAGTGCAAACAGACAAAGAAGGAAAGTAAAAGACTAGGCAAATCCATGCAAACTTGAAAAATGGAAAAGTAGCATTTTTTGAAGACAGCACGAAGAGCACACATAGAAAAATGTTCACATCGCATTGACAAATATGAGCTTTTGTAGCAAGAAGAAGAAGAAGAGAAAGACAGAGAAAATCATAATTACTTGACAGGTTAGTAAAGTTTGTTCAACAGTCATTCATGCTCAAGAACAGTTAGAAAAAACAGACAAGGCACATTTTTCGGAACACGTTTTAAGACATTTATGGGACATTAACCTTGCCTTTAAATTTTTGCAACTTTTGACATTTTGGCTCTTCATCAATTATTTTTCATCCTCTGTGTGGACATAAGGTAAATTCCTGATACTGCACAAAATCTAAAGTCTTATGTAAAGTATACCCGTCCGTGTCTCAAACTCAATAGAATTGAAAAACAGATTCCCCACGTATGGAGAAAATTCGTTTCCTAACCATAACCTCACACAGCAGATTCTTTTAATTATCCTCAAATAGAACCTCATTTTAGCACCGTACAAATTTTCATTTTGGAGTCTCTCGGCTACACTCGTACTCTCAGGTTTCGTTCATTCAGGTATCCAAAAAACTGATTGTGAACATTCTCCAGCAAGGGATTTCGTAATTTGTTTAATGTGGTCTCTTCATTGGTTTTACTTGTACGGTAATTCGAGGTATTTTTGTTGTAGCACGTGTAAGTAGGGAAAGGCGAATCTGTGGTTTATGTCTATGCTCCAGAATAATTGACTGCGTCTGCACGTCCTTAATTGCAATTTCACTGAAGTGAGACTCAAAAGACTCATGTGGTTGCTTGCAACAGCAACACCAAATCAGATAGATGGAACGAAAATGAGATTTTGTGTCATGGGATGCTATCTCAAATCACAACAAATGATTTTTTTCGTGGTTGCTTGTCTTTCAGTCGGATGTTTTTGGTTTCCACACCAAAATTCCTAATCATGATAATATATTACGTACACGGTACACCGTTTCATGGAACGGTCTAAAGTCTAATGCTGTATACATTTTGATTTACACGTGAACTCGAAATCATTATTAGATCATAGGAAGGCCATTTGTTACACTCTTCGGAGGCTCAAGTGATTCTTATCTTGTTCATTACAATTGCTAATGTGCTTAACTGAAAGTTATTTTTAAAAAAATCGATTTCCAAGTGCGGAGGACACTTGTAATAAAGAATTGTGCGCTTAGTAGTGCATTGTGTATTCCACAGTGTAAAATTTATGCTGTGTGAATGATTGAATTTTCATAAGAGGAGAAAGTTTGCAAACAATAATTATCATAAAAATTATATTATATATGCACTATTAATACTAATTCTGTGAAAAGATTTTTGCTACAACTGCTGCTGTGGAGGAAACTGTGAAGGAATCAAAACGAAAAAACTTTTGTTTTGCTGAGTAGTCTAAAACGTGAATCATCTACAAAATTAATTAATTAAATTTTGGTTTCTCATGTTCTACAAGTGCGTGATAGAATTTTTGGAATGTCTCCGCACGTTTTCCATAAATTCTTCTGACAGGACGAGCGTGGACAGATCAATGGCCGATTTGGTTTTCCTAGATGAAGATTTGGCGACAGAGTTGAGTGCAATGCTCGTTTGCAAAGGTGACGTGACAAACACCGAATTTTGACGAGGACGACTTCCGCCTGGAACACGGATGTATCCTGGACCAGGTACGTTCAATCCCAAACCTGATGTTGAAGGCTCCGCTGCCGGCACTCCATGGTAGTTGCACTTGGCAAATTTGTGGAGTTGAATTCAACATGTCAGTTGAAATGTTGAATTTTGAGTACGTCCGCTGTGCGTAGTGTCAAAAAAGACAATCATTTTGTATATTATACATTTTGAAAAGGTTTCGCTATCTGTTTTTATATTACACCAAACACAATACAAAAACGAAAATTGAAAAGAAACCCCGACAAGTCAAAATGCTACTTTTCTGCAAATATACAATTTTGAGGATCCTGCCATTTCGTTTTCATAGGGCAGGTGTGATAAGGGATCAAAAAGAAAAAAGGGGAAAAAAGGTATGGTCGAAAACACGTCATGTCACACTCGACAGGTTACTTATCTATTCTGCCTTCTATAGTTGAAAATTCGGGCTTTGTCCTTGTTATCAAATATGCGTTTAGAGGTTCATGTTATATATGTACTGTACATTATGACGTCTATAACTTAGAGAATAGCAAATATAGAACGACAGTGAGTGAGTTAGCAAGTAGTTTTCACTTCGTATTATCTTCCTGGCAGTCGAGAATAGACTAGAAACGGGAGAAAGTTTGTGCGTATCGCTTCATCTGCATTGCTAAGTTGAATGGACACTTTGCTCGACATTTTGTCTCCTTCCCGTGTCAGATATACAGTCAATTCAATTCAATCCGATTCGGTTTATCAGTTTCGTCATTGTATAAGGAATTCAACTCAAAAAAGGAAAAGATTGTAGTTTGAAAGCAGTTGTATTAAACGACGGCGAGAAACGTCTTTTTCAGAACAGGGAAAGAAGAATTTTACAATGCTTTAAGAAGGCTTTTCGTGTTTTCATGTATGTACGCATGTGGTACACAGAAAAGGGTTTCAAAGAGATTTGACTCAGAAAATAAAATCGGTGAAATGAGACTATTTTTCCAGCGATCGAGATGATAACAAAAGAATGCGAATAAAATCTACATGGAATACTGTTTGATCGTGTTAGATCCGATCCGGGATATGTAAATTGTAAAGAGAGGTTCAGTTTACCGGGTAGTTTTGGAGAGAATTGACATCCGCCATGGGGCAACTGGGCCGATGATTTTCACAGAATTTTGGTTGGTATGGTTCAAGCATTCTTATCTTCCCCCATCGATTGAAGAAGAGGATGATTGCTCCAACCCAAAGGAGCAAAACTACAATCACAATCCCAATCTCTTCTCCACGAACGATCACTTCAGTCCCGGCTGTCCCATTGACTCCATTGTCCCTTGGAGATTGGCCTATTTCATCCTGGTAGGTCAAGTCGTCTCTTCTCACTTCTACATCAGGGGACAATTTCAATCCACCACCAGCTGCAGAAGGATAGTTGACATTTTGTTTCACCGGTAGGTAATTTCGGGATGTGGTCGATTGTTGATTGAATGAAACATTGTCTACGCCATAATCTACTCCTTGTTGTTGTTGGTACTGTTGGTGATGATGATGATTGCTGCTATTGTTCAAAGGTACGTTTGGACTTCCTGTGGGACAAAAGTAGATATTCTAGATATACAGCCAAATTCAATTAACTAATTAGGAAACAGGAAAGGACTAATTCTCCAGAGACCCGGATGATGTGCGACAAGGTTTGACACTGATTGGCACCGAACAAGAAACGACACACACAAACCACAGCTCCCAGGCTTAAGACAAGTTCAAAAGTCTACAACCTTCAAGCTTCAACCTCGCAAAGTCCCTTCTTTTTTGTATGTGTACACAAAGTCTGGAGGGAAATCAATTTTTACCAAAAAACTTTCCTCAATGATGATGATGTTGCACTCCTAAAGAAAAAAGAAGGTAAGAGGTCAAATCTAAACTAGTTACTCTAACAATTTCTCTTTCAATTTTCGGGTTTACTCACGAACGTGTTTTTCCTTCCCGTTCACCATTTTCTTAAGAAATCAATCTTCATTTAATATTATAGCAAAAGGTGCGTTTTCCGTTGAGCATTGGTTAGTGTACGCTTTTCTCTTGTCTCAAAGTCTCTCAGGAGTCCATCTTGGACTGTTTTCTCTTTTC
>JABASF010001434.1:0-22260 GCA_019776145.1 Harlomillsia oculata | reverse complement strand
TTTTCTGGACAGGGACAATCGATTACAGTCCGTATATGACGATTCCAGCGGCAATGGAATACAGGAATTCCATAGGAGGTGAAGTTTACATCATGGACTATAACAAAAACCTTTCTTGGATTGGTGGACAGTATCTGGCTGAGAAATTCGGAACAGTTGTCTTGCAAGAGGAGGATCAATTCGGGAGCTGCATCGATGTTCAATTGCCACTTGACAAATACGACAATCCGGATATTGAAAATGGATTTTGGAATCGAATTTTGCTAGAAGATCACAATTTTTACGCTGCTGTGTACAAACACGGCGGTCGATGGTGGACTCGCGTGTCAACTCAAGTGTACAATGACATGGACGACTTCAAGGAGGCAGCTCGCATTTTTGGCGACATTTGTAACCAAGTGAATCGTAATTCGAGCACTTCAAGTGCTAATTTAAATCATGCAAATTTTGCTTTATTGGGTGGAATGAGTGCTTTTGGTTACATGAAAACACGACGAGTTAGTTCAGAACTTTAGTGAATTTGAATAGTATAAATTATAATGTTGTATTAGTGAAAAGGAATCAAAGATTTATTGTAACTAGTGGAACATTTTGTGAAGACAATAAATTGTAATTAAGGTGTTTACAATAATAGTTAAACTAATTAAGAGCTGCAAAGGGCAGCGTGTCATCAATTTTGACCTCTACGGGCTCTTTTACGGGTTTCTAGGCTTCAGGTGTAGGTGTAGTAGTCTCACCATCACCATCCTCCTTTTTCGTAGTAGCTTCAGTGTCTTCCTTTGCTTTGTCATCACTGCCAGTCGCAGTGTTCATGGCTGTGTTCGACGCTGCTTTCGCTGTGTCACCGCCGGTCTTAGTCGAGTTTGCGGCACCACCGGTGCTTTTCTTGGCAGTGTTCATGGCGCCTTTGGTTGCATCTGCTCCGGTAACAGTACCAACGGTCGCAGGTACTAGCCCCACTGTGTCCCCGGTATCAGGAACGGTTCCAGCCCCTTTACTAACTTCACTCACGCTTCCAGTTTGTTTACTCACGTCACTCACGGTTCCAGTTTTCTTAGTCACGTCGTTCACGGTTCCAGTGTGCTGCTTAGTCAAGTCACCCACTCCACCGGTGGTAAGTCCACTGGTTGAAAGTCCGCCGAGTGTGTCACTTGTATCCGGTACTAAACTTCGACCTTCAGGTGTAGCTTCTGATTCATCTTCTTCTTCTGGTGTCTCGTCTTTATTCTTTTTGCCTCGTTTCGGCGTTTTCTTCTTTTTCGGACTTTTCGTCGGTGTTACCGTTGGAACCCCTGGTATGCGATGGCAGCCCTGACAACCCTGACAGTCCTGGCAGCTCTGGTAGCGCTAGCTCTGGTGTCTCTGGTATATCAGGTAATGGTAATCCTAGAGGACTCAAAAGTTGAGCCAGGGGATTCGCCGGCTGCAAGCCTTTGTTTGGCTTCTCTGTCATATCACCAACTTCCGTATCTTCTTGGGTAGTGGTCTCTGAATCACTGTCGGGAGCCGCTGTGGTGGTGTCACTGTCACTTTTATCCGGTAATGGTAAACTTCGACCTTCCGGCGTAGCTTCTGATTCATCTTCTGATTTCTCGTCTTTAGCCTTTTTGCCTGGTTTCGGCGTTTTCTTTTTCGGACTTTTCGTCGGTGTTACCGTTGGAACTCCTGGTAGCGCTGGTAGCGCTGGCACCGCTGACAGTCCGGGCAGCTCTGGCAGCTCTGGTGTCGCCGGCAGGTCAGGTAATGATAATCCACCCAGTTGATTTAATGGCAAGCTGGACTTCTGTGTCGTGGAACCAACTTCCGTATCTCCTTGGGTACTCGTCTCTGAATCACTGTCGGGAGCTTCTGTGGTGGTGTCACTGTCACTTTTATCCGGTAATGGTAAACTTCGACCTTCCGGCGTAGCTTCTGATTCATCTTCTGATTTCTCGTCTTTAGTCTTTTTGCCTGCTTTCGCCGTTTTCTTTTTCGGACTTTTCGTCGGTGTTACCGATGGAACTCCTGGTAGCGATGGCACCGCTGACACCCCTGACAGTCCGGGCAGCTCTGGCAGCTCTGGTGTCGCCGGCAGATCAGGTAATGATAATCCACTCAGTTGATTTACTGGCAAGCCGTTCGGCTTCTGTGTCGTGGGACCAACTTCCGTATCTTCTTGGGTACTATTCTCACTATCGGGAGCTTCTGTGGTGGTGTCACTGTCACTTGAGCCGCCGATAGATCGTCCCATTGGTGCATCAGTGCTATCTTGTTCTGCTCCGTCTTCGTCCACGGGCATTTCAGTGGTGCTGGTAACTTCTTCGTCAGCATTCCCACCGCCCCCGCCATCATCTCCGCCACCTACTTTCAACAAGCCTAGGACAGGACTGAGTGGTCCACCATCACCGTCGCCGCCACCATCACCTCCCTTGTCCCCGCCAAGTAATGAACCCGTTACGTCGCCGAGGCCCAAGGTATCTGTTAAACCTCCCAATAAGCCGCCTCCCGCTGCCTTTGCTGACTTTCCGGATCCTGTGTTAGCCCCATTCGGTTTTGCTGAAGTTTTCCCACTTTTCTTCGACCCGGAGGTCACACCCGTGCTCGTAGTGCCTGTTACTGGCTTCAAGAGACCCCCAACAACGCCGAGAAGAGGATTCGGAGCAGCGTCGCAGGGATCAAATACACATACAATTACTAATGTGGCTAAAATTATCACAAATGGCCGTATTTCTCGTTTGTTCACCATTTTTAAAACATAAATGGAATTTGCACAATTCAGACAGCGCAGCGTCGAAAATCTCTATGTCCTGAGCAAACCAAATTCCAAAGTGTGACGAAAGACATCACAAGGAGCACAAAACAAAAATGTCCATTGTGTTCTTGCTCACAAAATGTTCTCTTACTCAACTCAACAATGACAACTATTTCAGCATTAAAATATTCATTAGATTATAAAAATTCCCGATTAAAATGTAACGCGCGATTAAAATGTTTAACATCAAGACGTCATCGTCATAAAAAAACGCGGTCACCGTTTGTTTGTTTGCATCTTTGAGTATAGAATCTATAGAATGAAGGAATACGCTGCAAAATGCAAAATGATGCGAATTTGTAATAAATCACTGCAAAAGCAGATGAGACATGTTGACAATGCATGCAAATGAGGAAAAATTCCACAAAACTTGTTTCTTATATTTTTTGCATTCCGACCTTGGTCAGTTCACCTTCCATTCCTAGTGCATTTGCTCAAATTTTTGTATTGAACATGCAAACCGAAATTATTTTCGTAGTTTGTATTTTACTTTTAAGCTGCGGTAAAAAATTACATTTTTACAATTCTTCCACTTTGATTTATTAAAAGACGGATTGATTTTATTGCTTTGCAGTTACTTTGTCGCTTGCCAGGCCACGCAGACTTCGAAATTCACAATTAAGAATCAGCGAAAAAAGTAATACAATTTTGAATTTATCTGTTCGAACAATGAATTTTGAATTATTTATTTGTACAAATATTTATGTGTTTTAATCAGAGTGTGAGGAATACAAGCAAGTCTATCAGGAAATTTTTGATAGTCCACTTCCACCGCCCTTTGCTTCGGTGGAATACGGAGATTTGAAATGCCCGAGTGTCCGACTACCAACTATTGTCGGTGGTCGAAATGCCCAGCCAGACGAATACCCGCATATGGTACCCGAAAAATACCCGATTGTTCTAAAAATTTGTGGTTGTCTGTAATTTTTTCAAACGCCTGAATGATTCTAGGCGGCTCTTGGTTATGAAAACCCTGACTATAATCCAAGAAGTGAATCAAGTTCAAAGTTCAATTTTTACTGTGGGGGGACTTTAATCAGTGAAGAATATGTGTTGACAGCTGCGCATTGTATTGAGTAGTAAGGGAAATTATAGTTTGATTACTTTATAATTGCATTATGTAATTATGAGCTATGTGGTTTTTGTGTTCCTGCAGTCCTCGCATTGTTCCCAAGATCGTAATGCTGGGCGACATTCACCTGAGTGCGAGCGTTTACTCATCAAGACGGGAAGTGCCAATTGCCCGTGTCATCAGACACCCGAATTACAAACCACCCTCGTCTTATAATGATATTGCCCTTTTGCATCTAGCTCGTAACGTGAGTATTGAGCCGCGAAACCGTAGGGCTCCGCGTCCTTCCATTCGACCTGCTTGTCTCCCGAATTCGGATCTTGCGCTACCACCGATTGTTGCAGCGACGGGTTGGGGTGGAAATGGTACGGAGTACCAAACCGAGACTCTTCAAGCCGTTCAGTTCACAGTGGTGACCAACGACTTGTGTCAAGAGCACTATGACGAATCTTCTGATTACCAAATTCGATTCCCTAACGACTTGCAAGCCACACAGTTCTGTGCAGGTCAAGAAGGCAAGGATACGTGTCAAGGTGACTCTGGTGGCCCTGTCGTCATCTCTCGTGACATAAATTTGACATGCATGCATACCATTGTTGGGATCACGTCCCTTGGGACTAAAGCATGTGGACAAGGGACTCCAGCTATTTACACTAATGTTGTTCGGTACTTAGACTGGATTGAAAGTCATGTTTGGTCTAAGGCGTAATAAACAATCGAAAACTACAGAATAAAATAGTAATTCAAAATGCTTGTACTTCAATGTTTCAAGAAAAACTTTATTGTCACGTTCAGTTCATCCATAAAATTCAAGACTAAACAGTAGTAGCAGACTCACATTCATACTCACATTCATGCATGACGTCATTACAATCAAGGACCATTCACTCTCTCAATCTTACCAATGCTAGTTAATGTTAATGAACACTCAACAAACATTTAAAAAAGTAATTGTTTTAGTTATAAAAGCGAAACGAAGAATTTTTACGCTTTGCATTCCTGAGAAGAAGAAAATAAGCACATAAAAGCTCATTCATTCGTAAAATTGCAAATAAGGCGGAATGACTAGACACACAATTCTCAACTCTGTTTAACTGCTTCAACTTAATGTCACGACATTCATTCTTTGAGCAAATCTTTGAAAAATTCAATTGAAAAAACATTAGCAAGAAGTTCAATTTGTAGTAAAAGCGTTTTTCTGACATTTATGGTAATTTTGGATTTTGGTAATATAAGTGGGGCGATTGAATTGATGTTTTGACTAGAGATTGATTTAAAAAACGCCCAGGTAAACGTTCAGCAACTATTTCTATGACTTAATTAATTGCATGTTTTGAAAAACGATCAAAATTCACGCACACACAAACGATTACACTACATGCGTTCCACACATTCAAAATTGTCGCACTCATTCAAGCAACAAGCTCACTCACCTGCATTATGTTGAATTAAAACAAACGACAAAAAGAGGGAAATGCTGCATACCCTTGCACAATAACTGGCATATTACAATGTTGTAATTAAAGGATGTGTGCTAATTTGTTAATTAAACGTTAACATTACGAAGGGACTGCATCGTCTGATGAGCAGAGTAAGGACAGGAAGCGTAAACGCGAGCACAAGCTCGAACTCCTTCTTTTGCATGAGCTCCTAAAAGTGCAGCGTAAGAGTAAGACAATTTCCCCCGGGAGGATTTCTTGGGATTCGGAGCTTCCGACTTTTCATCCCGTCTGCAAAAAAATTGTAATTTCCTTTTAATTAGCACCATTAATTCTTAAAGAGGATGGATTTGAAGAACCACAACAATGTGGAAATTGTAACTTTATGGCATACGGTTTTTTGGGATTAAATTATTTTTCACATAAAAATATTAAAAATTGCTTTGTTTCCTATTATTTTAGCAGGCAAGGCAAGGTTCATTGGCAATACATGATTTAACTTTTGCGTGAGTGAGGAAGACAATTTTTTGCATGTTTTTGCCATTTACTGCAGTATAAACCGGTTTCTGACTTGTGAGATGTAAACATAAAAGGCTGTGCAAAGTGCACTCTTGAACGTTTTATAGTTGCTAGTTGCTAGAAAGTGAGGGACTTGAGGCATTAAAGTTGATGTAGTTGTGGAGTATAAAGTTAAGTATCGTTTGGCGAATGTGTATCGCACCTTGAAGGGATCACGTAACAAAAGACAGGTTGAACATGGAAGCTTTCCCTTTGAGAAGCGACCGGAAGGAAGTGTCCAACCTCCCATTGTCTTTAATTGCACTCGATATAATTACACGTGTAGGAAATGTCCACATTGTGTTCGACATTGCAATTTTCTAATTCGCTAATGTCATTTTTTTGGATAAGATTTTAATGCTTTTGACTCACCCGAACAATTCAAGAATGAGCTTTTCGTCATCAAGAAGGGATCGCGCTGGCACTGCTGACAGCTCGCACACTAGGCGCATTCCACAACCTAATTGGTCGTATTGCAGCACTTCGTCAAGGGATGGGTCATACCTTATCAACAATTATACATGCCACTTAATGAAAGTTACATAGCAATTTAATCGTTAGCTTGAATGGCAAGGTGTGTAGGTGTGCTTACTCTTCCATGTTGACGGCTTCAAGGGTCTCTCCTTTAGTCTCATCTTCAATGGACCGCTTCCTTCTCCAGCCCCAACCGTGGCCTGCGTCTCCGAATTCGAGGCTCAAACCATGTCCATACCCGTGTCCGTGTCCATACCCGTGCCCATGTCCATGTCCATGGACTAGACATGAATTATCACGTAATTTAAGAATCAATTTAAATGAATTAATTTTAAATGCGCAAAGATTTTTATGTCAAACTCACAGCCTAGCCAAAGTGCCAAAGCAGCCGCAGCCTTCAATTTTAGAAGCGCAGCTCCTGCTAATCCTGACGACAAAAGTCCTCCATGTCCAGTCACGGCTGCAATTGGGACTAAAGGAGCCAAAAGTCCGACACCGGTTCCAATAAGGACACCTTGCCCCACTGTCACGAGGGACACACACAGCAACGCTCCGATCAGAAGCAGCCGAGGATTCATCTGTAATTTAATAATTTAATGCAAATTAATTTTATTGACTCATTTTGATCAAAAATGAAAATTCAAGTTTTCATGAAAAAGTTGTACCTTTTATTTAAAAAATGGATCCAGATTAAGATGAGAGAGGAACACTCACAAAACCGGAAGTGGAACTATGAGACAGCACATTAAGACTGAAGAAGGTTCGATGAGCGTCCCTTAGCTTTATATAAAGGCAAAAGGTACTTTGGTTTACTTAGGAAGCGAGCTTCAAGGGAGGAGGATCGCGTTTTCACTTTTGCTCACGTAACAATACGCACGCAGTGCAGTATAGTGCAACGTACATAATAATGTTGACTTGATTTTCATCTGAAGAGGAGGTCACATGGTCACATTGCATTGTTGGTCATAGTGTTGGTCATCTGGTCACAAGTTCTTGTTAGTTGTTACACGTTACATCGCTCCTGCCAAAAGACGATGGATGTGAGGAGGATAGGAAAAACCGGAACTTTCCTTCCGCCGCTTGCTTCGCTCTGATATTGCACTCATTACAAAAAAATGTGGGCCTTGCCCCTTCTTTTAATACGGAAATTACGTATTTAATATGGCACCGCCGGGGCACTATGAGAATTTTTCCCTTCTGAATGAGAAATGTCATTTTCGCAAACTGCAAATCCTGTCAATTTCCATTGTCTCTATTCAATTTAATGTACCCGAGCGGAAAAATACACTTTTGGGGTCTTTCTTTTGTCAGGAAGGAAATTACGACATAATTATCATTTTAAATTTTTCCCTGTCGGTTTGAAAATTCATGCATTTTATTATACATTCTTAATTATTGTATTTAAATGGGATTGCGTAATCGTAGTATGTACCAAAAAAAATTGTTATTCTTTTCTCACATCTTCAAAAATTGAAAGTTGACGCGATTCATTTCATATGAAGATGCTCCATTCATCATCAAGATGCGTTTTCACTTTACATTGTACGAACAAGTTAAATTCTAATTACAATCAGTGTACTTCAACAAACAACGAATCCTTTTTTTGCTCTGAAAATTCTCTTTATCTTCAAATAATGATTTAGTGTGCACAAGACATTCAGATGATCAATCTGCACTATGCACACACACGATTTGATTAACATCCGGTTTTTTCATTCTTAAAGCATGTGCCATTTTACTGCTTGCATATGATTATTACGACATCGGAAGTCGATCGATACGGCACCCACACGAGCCACCCAAACTAACTTTCTACTTACGCAACAATCACGAGTCAACGTTTATGCACATCAAATGAAATGCATGTTAGCTGTGCCGTGTGGCCTGGTGTTGATTTAAAGTTACTTTCTGTGAATCTGTGAAACAAAAGTCAAAAAGTGGCATTAAGAATGAGAATGAGATTGTGAGCTGCTTTGCTTTTGCTTCAACAATGAGAATCTCCTCCTTGACAGATCCACACACAATTTCACTCTCACTACACAGCACAGCCCAATCTAGTACAACAATCAAAACCGGTTTTTTGATTAGTGAGCACACTTAACTGATGCGATGCTACTCAACTGAATCGTAATGCCAGGAGCAATGCGAGCAAAGTACAATGCCAATTTGTAAATTCAAATTGTCATTGAAAACCAATTTTTGAAAAAAAAATCTGGTTTTAAAATAATTTTATTAATGATTGTAATTTGCAACGAAGCCTCAGGAAGCGTGCGGGGAATGCAATCTCCACGTGCAAAAAGTCGAGAAAGTCATGAACTTTGAAGTTTTTGTGATTTTGACATTGATTCATTCTTTTCTGAATTAATCCCTTGTCGACCGACCCACAGAGGATTAAAATTGAAGTGAAAACATGAGAATTTCAATTTGTTGCTTAAAATGTAAGATTACACCACGCCTTTTTATAATTTCCCATTTTAGGTTGAGGAATAGTGGAGGAAAAAATCGTAAGAGGAAAAATTTCTGTTACTTTCGAAGATCAAGTGGTTTGGCAGTTTTCTCACAAGTCCAATATGTCGAGCGATGTGACTTCCGGGTCAAGAATGAGTAGACAAGCATTGCGAACAATGCTCAATGCTGAAAGGGATCTTGACCATACCATTGATCATGTCGCCCTTCCCTTCACATTCACGTGTGACCGGAAGTGCAGAAACACAATGCATAACAAGTATATCAACGATTCCACTGCTGTGGTCTGCACAGCAAAGTCTGCAGCATATCTCACCAACAATGGACATGGACACGTGTACGTGACATCTGACAAACTTGGAACGAATACACCTCCACGTAATCTGATTAAGACGACAAATCTGTCACATAACAATGTCAAAAAGTGTCACCTCACTTTTACTTTTTCGACAAAAATGACAACTTTTATGGTCAATAATAGTGCGTACCGTTTAATCATTCTTGTCGTACCATTTCTGTCGTCGTGACTTGTTACTGTCGACGTAATCTTTCCGTGTTTGTGTAGGGAAAAAAAGTGAAAGAGTGAAAAATATACGAGCATGCGAGAGGCATACAGAATTACGAGCACGTACTAAACAACAACGGCAGGTTAAAGATGACACGATGACGAGGACTCATGACGACGATGACGACGACAACAATAAAGCACACGCAACGCAACATTCCACTCGGCATTCAAAACGTCATGTCTTTTTCAATTGTGTTTTGTTTGGTCCCCTTAAAAAGTGGAATGGAAAATCCAAGAAAAATGGTCGATTCTGACAAAACAAAGGAATTTAAATTCCATTTACATGAAAATTAAGGGAGAAGAGATTAACAAAACAACAACAACGAAGATGAATACGAAGAAGAAGAAAGAAGCATCTTTCTAAATCAAATTAATGCTTGGAAATGTCATGTTGACTGAAAATGAAAGTGCAATTATCGCCTTAATTAGATTTATGTGCTAATTGCGTCTCAAAGCCAAAAAGACAGTCCAAAAACACTTGGAGACTTCGTTTCTGTGTCTGAGGATTCTGAGCACTTTGTTTTTCAGGTTGACCTTTAAAGTTCCAAGTTAGAATCAATATTTGAAGCAGATGCTAAAATCGTGAAAGCTCCTGAAGTCCTGAATCCTAATATTAAAAGTGTTAAGATTTCGCAACTGCTTTCATGATCATTTTTAATTAAAACATAAAGAGATAATTGATTGCTACAGTGTCATCTTAATTTTACTGCGTCGTAGCATTGTGCAGGATCAAAGATCAAAATACTAATACAGGCCGAACTTACATTGGAAATGCTGAAAAGGGGATTTTCAAGGATGATGTCGTTAAAGCTTTAATTGATTGAATTTTGGCGATAAAAGGAGTTGTGAACAGGAAGAATTGCGCATTATGCATTGTGCCACCTCATGAAAATATGTACTGATGTTGTTGATGCGATCGACGCGTCAAATAAAAATGAATTTGACAAAGAATGACGAAGAGACGCGCACTCGCGAAATGAAAATATACTAGTTTTAAATTTTAAATATTATTTTCATCTTTAATTCTTTAATCTTTACCTTTACAATTTACATCAGAGACTTGAAACGAAACTCACAAACTCAAGCTTTATTTTTATAGGTATCGCCATATTCTGACCAAATTGAGAATGCAAAGAATGGCTCTCAAGAAACATTCAGAATAAATATAAATTTTGCGACACTTTGCAGCACAAACGTAATGACAAAGAATGACGAAGAGACGCGCACTCGCGAAATGAAAATATACTAGTTTTAAATTTTAAATATTATGTTCATCTTTAATTCTTTAATCTTTACCTTTACAATTTACATCAGAGACTTACACGACAACGAAACTCACAAACTCAAGCTTTATTTTTATATCGCCATATTCTGACCAAATTGAGAATGCAAAGAATGGCTCTCAAGAAACATTCAGAATAAATATAAATTTTGCGACACTTTGCAGCACAAACGTAACGAGAAGTCGTCATTCCCTTGTTTTTAGAATGCTGATAGCCTATTTAGTGAGAAAAGATAAGAAAACTGTTCTTACTAGACGATAAGAATGCGAATTTGTGAATGCAATGCCATGTGTACGCTCAGAAATTCCCCATAATGTGCCAATCCGTGCCAAAATCCTATGTTTTTGCACTTGCTCGTGATCGTGGGACGTATAATCCAGTCTGAAGAGGAAAACCGATGCGGTTTTGTTTTGTAGCTTCCGGGAAACTTGACCAGCAAAGTCCAAAAAGTGTTATTATGGACTTGGTGAGCTTGAGCTTGACTCACCCACACGTTTCGATGCAATGTCCAGCCCAGTCTGTCCGGTCCATTAGCTAAGCTTCCAGTGTCCAGAGTCTAATGACATGACAGTTTGAAAGCCGTGTATGAGGCAATCCAGATCAGTTGTTGGCTAAGTTTGAGCTAAGCTAACTGAGCCAAGGTAATTAGGCAATCACTAATCACAATTAGTATTTATTTAGCATTCTTCCAGTTCCATTTTGGTCATTATTTCCATTGCCAATGTTAAACGAAACGACGCTTTTGTTCACACGTTTCCCACATACAAACTGACTTCATTTCCATTTTTACAATTTCAGTCTGATATATGATTATGAAACATTTTTGCAACGACTCTCGCTTTGAGAGCATATTTTTTCCAAATTCGTGTATGTGAACAGTAAAAACGTAAAAAGTGACTCAAACATGGACGGAATTGGAGCAAATTTCTTGGAAGATACCGAAATGGAGAGATACACACAAAAGAAAAAAGCGGAAAAAATTACATTGAGTTATCGTTCAGACACTTTGGAAGTGTTTTGCAAGAATCACAAATCTGGAAGAGTGGATTTGACTGGTAGTTCAATTGCATTAGCTTTAAATATTAATTTCCTGTTATTATTAAATTTTAATGATGAGTCTTTTGGAATTACTATGCAAAAGTGAGTTTGTCAGAAGTGAAGGAAATTCGAAGTGGGAAAACATGCAAAGATTTTGAAAAATGGGCTGCTGATATGAAAAAAGTTGATGCTACACGATGTTTCTCAATCATTTATGGGACGGATTTTCGATTGAAGACATTGTCGCTGGCAGCATTGCAAAAAAAGGAAGCTGAGACTTGGCTCAAGAGCTTGGAGTATTTGGTCGACAAACGTCCCGATTTGTATTTAATTAAATTAGACATTTGGATTATTAAGGAATTTGAAAGTATTCCTGGATCACAACAACCACAACAAAACACATCACAGCCACAGACGACACAACTTCCAAGTTATGCCAACAATCCAAATCACCAACAATCCATTCGAAGCCATTCACATCAAGGGATCACGCTGAAACAATTCCGAGAGTTCACGAATCGGATCAATTTTCACATTCCCACCGGGAAATTACGGGAACGCTTCCAGTTATACGAACAAGCTGGGAAGATCAAATTCGATCCTTTCGACACGCTCACGCGAGACTTTTTACATGATCAGCAAATATTTACAGATTGTTTTGGAAAATATTCCGTCGTGTCGTCTTTGGATTTGACAGCTTTTCAAGACTTTTTAAAATTCGAACAAAAAGAAAAGAAGTTTACAGAATACGTCTCGTATTTTCGGGACTATGTCAAATCCGGGAGGCAAACCACTGCATACATGACCGTTCAGGAAGCTGTCAACTATCTATTTTCCAAACAGAATTCTGTGTGGAACAAAAAATACGGGATTGTCTATCAGGTGACAGAATCGTAAATGCTTCATTATGCATCCTCATGAAATGACCTAGGTGACCTCGAATTTGAATTGATCTATGTAGGACATGAACCATCCTCTAAGTCACTATTGGATTGCCTCTTCTCACAACACGTACCTCACTGGTGACCAAGTGTCATCGGAATCCTCAACAGAGGCCTATGTCCGATGCCTTCGTCAAGGGTGTCGATGCATCGAATTGGACTGCTGGGATGGACCAGACGGCTTACCGGTTATCTATCACGGGCGTACCCTGACGACCAAAATCTCGTTTGCAGAGGTCATCAAAGTGATCAGAGAACACGCTTTCGTCACTTCGGAGTACCCCGTCATTCTGAGCATTGAAAACCACTGTTCCGTGAAACAACAACGGGCCATGGCGAAAAAACTGCACGAAACCTTCGGGAAGATGCTTGTCACCCAAATGATGGGGCGAGATGAGACTTCGCTCCCATCACCCAATCAGCTCCGAAGAAGGATTCTCCTCAAGTGCAAACAGTTGCCGAAGGATGCAAAGGATATGGATGATGGACGTCTGAGTGTCAGGAGTATCAGCATGGACACCGTCCTGGACATGGACAAAGGTCTCGCACTCAGTGACACTGTCAAAAACGGGAAAATGTACCTGTACATCAACGGACATTGGGAACCTTTCTTCTTTGCTCTCACCTACGACAAGCTCATGTACACCGAGATTGACGAAGGAAAACAACACGATTTGGAAAGACAGCAGACTATTGCAAATGTAATATAATATCGTGCTCACATTTTCAAAGCGAATTCTAAATTTTCTAAACGAACAAGTTTTTTTGAAAATGGTTGTTACAATTTAATTTTTTACTCTGACTCTGACAAAGTACACTTCGGAAGACTTGCATTTCAATAAGAGGTGGTTCCACGGGAAGGTTCCAGACGGTGTAAAAACCGCGGAGGAACGTGTGAAGAAATTCAATAAAGAAGGAGCGTTTCTCGTTCGCTCCAGCGACACTTTCCCTGGAGAGTTTTCATTATGTTTCTAGTAAGATTTTTCTTTTCTTAAGAATCGTATTAATTAAAATCTCGTTATGTAACAAAAAATAGAAAGGACTGAAATTTGACTCGTTTTTTCTGCTTCACTACTGGAATGAAGTTCTCGTGGGAAAGCGCATCACATTCGCATCAAGACGAACGCAGATCAAACTCAATTCTTCTTAATTCCATCTCACAAATTCGACAGTCTCTATTCCCTCATCACCTACTACAGACATAATCCTTTGAATACTAAAGTACGCAACGCATCCTCTATAGTACATCCAGCTTACTAATTAATTAACTTAGGCTAATTTTATGAAATTAATATAAAATGTGCCATTTTGTTTTGCAATAAATGTAATAATAAAAATGTTATTTTTTAAAATAGGATTTTTGTATAGAGAGATTCACCATCCCAGTTCCTCAACCGGAAACCCATGAACTGCAAGCTTGGTTTTACCCGAATCCCCGGTACACTGATCCTATGGACCGAAAAGCGGCAGAAGAAATCCTGAGGAAGATCCCGTTGAATGGAGCTTTTCTTGTGCGCCCCTCATCCACGTCATCCGATGAAGACAAAAACCAGGGCCGGTTTGCCATTTCTTTCCGCATCGAAAAGCACATTAAGCATTGTCGAATCAAAGGTTTTATCAATTTTATCCATCTATTATTATTATAGTCACTATTCATTATGAATTCAAGATCTTCATAACCTTTCCCAATTGAATGTATTTGAGTAAATTAACATGTAATGTAAATATAGAGGACGGACGACTGTTTACAATTACAACTGTTCCAAAATTTGAATCACTGGAGAAACTTGTGGCGTACTATGGGACACATTCGTTCTACAAAGGAATGAAATTGAAACATCCTGTGACGGATGAGCTTATGAGATTTTCGTTAGCCGTGGAGAACAACGAGCGGGTGTACGCATCCCCAGATTACCTGGAGGCAGAAGTGATCGCGAACAAAACACGGGTAAGAGCCATCCACGCGTTCAAATCACCCGATCCGGATTACCTATGTTTCGACAAGGGGGACATCATCAACAACGTTGTGAAAAGTGATTCGGACTGGTGGAAAGGGGACTTTGGATCTCAAATTCAGAAGGAATTCCATTCCAATTTCGTGGAAGAGCTGGAAGGAGGTGATTCTTCTTTGTTTGGTGAGTTGCAAAAAGGATCTGTGGCACTTGGGAGACCTGATGTAGAGAGAACGAACAATGATGAGCGGTTCCAGTGCATTTTGCGAATTCATGGAAGTCAGGATTTCCGGGCGGCTTTGCCCACTTGGAAGGAAGGGAAGGAATGGGAAGAAGCCATCAGCTACGTGAATGAAAAATCTCATAGTCATGCTACGCAAAGTGATCGCATACAAAAGAAGAATCGCATAGCCAAAGAGTTTTCCAGACTCATTGTGTACTGTTGTGCTGTGCCCAGAGTTTCTCCGAGTGTTATTCGGAGTCGAGGACGAATTTTTAATGAGATGACGAGCTACACGGAAATAACTGCGGAAAAGTCCATGAGCGCCGACCCCATGTTCTACGTTTGGTATCATGAAGTGAGTCCTTTCCTTATCTTTAGAGTCCTCATCTGTTCCTACTTTGCTCAGAACGTGACACGTTTTTTAATTAATTACTTACACAGGTTCAATTTAGTCGAGTTTATCCGAAAGGTCAGCGTGTGGACTCTTCTAATTACAATCCTGTGAGATTCTGGAACTTTGGGTGTCAAATGGTGGCTATGAATTACCAAACACCTGGTGCGTACGATGATGACAAAATCCAATTTTTAATTAAAACTTCAAACATGATTAATTAAGCTAATACAATTACTATTTGGAATTACACAGACAAGCCATTGCAGTTAAATCATGGGAAGTTCCGACAAAATGGACATTGCGGTTATGTACTTCGCCCGGATTTCATGGTCGGACGTAACTTTGATCCGAGTCGAGTAAAAGATTTGACTTTAAACAACGTAAGATCGTTAACATTTCAAATCACAGTGATCGCAGCTCGTCACTTGACACGGTCTGGGAACAAAGCCATTCTGAGCCCTTACGTAGAAATTGAAGTTTTCGGAGCGGATTTTGACTGTCAGAAGGTACGAACAAGGAAAAACTTTCCTGACAATGGTCTCAATCCCTTCTGGAATGAAAAGTTTGTGCTGCGTGTCCACAATCCCGACTTGGCCTTAATTCGATTTGCCATCAATGACGAAGATGCTTTTGGAGACCGTCACTTTATTGGACAAGCCACTTTTCCTGCCAGGTGTCTTTTACAAGGATATCGCAGTGTCCCACTCGAAAATGGATTTGGCGAAGAAATATTAGCGGCAATGCTCATTCACATGACGTTTTCTTAATTAAACATGGAACAACACTACACTTTGACACATCCCTACAGAAAAAACACCCGGATTTCTTCTGGTCAATATATACTGACCGAAAAGCCTGTGAAATGTTTTTTTTTTAATTTTCAAATTATGTGTAATTATAATAGTTAATTAAGTAAATTTTATGAGTAACAAACATGTTAATGAAATCGATTGATGTAAAATGTCAATAAACTAATAATAATAAAACGACACTGGGAAAAAGTCAAATGTAAAATTATTCATTCCATTCCCATCCATCGTTGCATATGTCAACTTGGACTTGTGAGAAACTTGTAGCCGGGTAAGGACACAGAAACGGGAGCATGAAATCGTGCCACCCACACACAACTTTGTATTATTCAGAAGGAGACACGAAACCCGACGCAAATTTTGCCTGTTATGTGCACTGCGAATGCAAAAGAAACGAAGGAGAAAGCGACCATTAAAACGAAAACCTCAAGTTGAGACTTTTCCTTCTTTCTTTTATTTTCCGGTGCACTTCACTTCACGTGTGTCCTCGTGTCCCTTGCAATAAGCAAATTCTAAGATCCTATAACCCAATTAGCATCTAAACGACTTGCTTATGTAACGACAACGTCTCGTTTCTTTGAAAGGTTTCACAAATCGTTGCAGAAATACTACATCTCAAAAAACAAAACTTTTTCAAAATTCGACCAACCGCAAAAAATGGACTTTCGCATGAGAAAACAAGATGTACTTTGCCAAACTCATTATTTTTTCAGAAAATGTCAGTGTTTTGGGGAAATATGAGATTTTGCAAGCAAATTGGCAAGACAAAAAGGACACGCCCGATTTCATTAATTAGGTCCAGACGAATGAGTTTCGTCTTGTTCACGCTCGAAAGGGAAGGTGTTGTTGACGTGGGCGTCGTGTGAACTCTTCACATTCAGTCGTCATCGTCATCGGACGTGAAGTATGAAGTATCCTGAAGTATCCTTGGTATTCGAGTTTTCGGGTGGTTCGACAGACAGAAGAGGCAACCATCAACCAACCCTTTCCATCCTTCACCCGAAAAAGCTATTCTTTTGCGCAGGAAAAGCAACAGCGCTTTTGCCTTGTGGCTCTGGCTCATCAGTCTCTCGGGATCCGATATAAAGCCCGGGTTTGGTCCGAGTCGGAATCTTACTTCACGGACAAACTTCCGCTCCATCAGAACCAACAACCAAGAACCTCTCCATTCATTCCATACAAACGACAAGGGAGCAATATTACCCAAACCAGAACTGTCCAGGCAGCAGAGCACGACCACATTCAAGAAAAACCCAAGCAAGACCAAATTTTGTCTCAGTGCCACTTTTGAGAAAATCACTTTACATTAACCAAGTCAAGGCTCCGGATTTGAAAACTCTGAGATTTTGAAAATGTCAACTGTGTGCTTCTCATGGGCCCTTTGTCTCCTTATTTTCTGTTCGGGCGGAATTCCAGCAGCTCAAGCCAAATCACTTCAACAGGTATAACCAAACCTTTTATTTTTGGAATCTTAAACAATGTTCCATAATTCGTGCAATAAATCGTTGTCAAAAGGAAATTTCTTTCAACTTCCTTTGAACACACACAACTTTTCCAAATTGGAATTTCAAAAATGTATATAAACTAAAAACTTTTGAGACTCCACACGAAAAGAATTTGCATAGGAAAATTTGTGTTTTCTCTGGAATGGAAATTTCGCACTTTGCCCCAGTTTCTGCATGCATTTCATGTATAGTCGTCACAAAACCCACACGGAAGAGTCATGAGAATCCAAAAAGCTTCCAGCGTTCCAGCACTTTTCAAGCAAAAGGGGATTTTTTGAAGGGACTAATTTCCTCTTGATTAATTACTCTCTGGGTAGAATTACTCAACATGTTTGCTAAAATTCACTCATCGTCATGATCGTCACATAGTCACTTTCATCTTTTTTTGAAAGGAGCACCCATTGCACTCGTCCGTCCAACTCGCACTCAACTCAAACTCACTCATTCAAAATTCATACTTTGCTAAAGTTTGCAAATGTGGCATTTTGATATTAGCTTGGAATATAAAATGGTATAAAAAGTGCCCGAGGCCAGGTTTCCTAACTCTCAATTCTGCACAAAAAGCACTATCAAATCAAAGTATCATATTTTCGTCATTTTGGGAATGAAATGTAGAAGTTGGGGCAAAGGAAAGCAGCTCACAACTCTTCATCAAATCATAATCAGGGTTCAGGCTTGTTGTTGTTTCGACTCTCTCCAGAATTTATTTTATCCTGGATGAATTTCTAGCCTGGAGCGGATAAGCTGTTGATTTCATTTTTCCTCATCGTTCCCTTGTTGATTTCCTCTTCCTACTTTTTAAGTACGAAGTTGAACCATGAAAGTAAAAATGACACAAAATTACGAGGAAACGAGCATGAAAAAACGTTGGCGGTGAAAAAAGTTTGAGTATATATTTGCAAACGAGTGGGGTAAATGTCCTTTTTTGAAAGCAAAAATGGTGACAAATGGTACGCAAATTCACTACTTTTCCTGGTTTGCTTTTGTCCGCCTACGACTTGAGTCGACTTTTCGACATAACACGACAAACAATAAAAAATTCCGGAAATTGAGAAGACGGGAGTCTCGAATGACGATGACATGAGGCAGTTTTAGGACCCGAGTTTCTCGGAGTGTTCAGATCTTCAGATTCAGAAGTATATTAAGGGCCTTGTTGCGGTCACAGAGATTTTGTATTATAGTGTTCAAACAAGAAATAAAATAGCATTGTTAAAGTCATAAAGGGTCTCTGGAGACCCATTTCCATTCCAATGAGCATTTTCGTATTGTGCAGCTCTCTCATCATCACTACCCACAAATCCTCGGGTTACGAGTGCGAGAAACCCGGGTAAGACCATTTTCTCCGTCGTGCCGAGGGAATGTCTTGTAAAGAACTCTTATCAACATAAACCGGCGACATTGATGAGGTCACATGACCGTCTTCGCATCCTCATCGTCACATATTGCCAATGCCATGCAGCATACGACCAAATATGGAATCATCAACCGTGATCCGATTTGTTTTCTGTTCCAGACTCCGAATGCGGGAGAAGTTAATCCCTTCGAGCAGGACACGGCCGGGGAACAACCGTCGCCAGCTATTCTGCCTAGCGCTGGAGGAAGTGTTTGGGCAGATATGGTCAAACGAGCTGCTGGGGACTACTGGATGGACACTGACTCTGATGATGGCACGGATGATACTTTGACTCGACCTTTCAACGGATCTCCGAGGTTTCATCCCCGAAATACCGCTTATTATTGGTCACAGTTGAGCCGATCTCCAGCTTTTCGCAGTCTCATGAACGGACTCCCTCGAAAACGGCAAATTCTGTACCGACAATGCTTCTTCAATCCCATTTCTTGTTTCTAAACAAAATACCTCGTTCCAATGGTTAACCTGCTAATACAAATTGTCAATTAAATCTGACAATTAATAATTAACAACTAAGAAACAATGCTCTCAAGGGTCGCGTGTCGGTGTCAACATAAACCAACAACAATCAAATATAAGTTAACTTGTAACAATGCCAATGACGTTGTCGTTGTGATTATAGTTTATAGATATAGAATAGCAATTAGTCCCTCGGTAATGCAAATTAATGCAGCTTACTACACACTTACCACTATACCAACTTACCAACAACAATTCAAATACTATATAATTAATTATACTAATAATCACAAATTAATAACCAATGGAATTTATCCCAAAGTTCTCATTTAAAAGTTGAAAAATGAGCCAGCCATTTAATTTTTAAATGAGAAACCTCTTGAATTTACAAACGTACTTTTAAGAAGAGATCTTTATGGTTCTGAGTAGTTTGTAGATAACTACATTTAATAAAAATGCTAATACATTATTTATCATTATGACGTAACAATTTATTGGAGTATTAGAAATAACAAAAGCACAACAACATAACAATTAAATTAAATCTGGATATATTTAAAAATTGTAAAATGAAATGTTAGAAATGAAAAATAATGCTGATGGAAAATATAATTTCCAGTTGATTCCGTTCTTTACTGCGAAAGTGTACAAATTCTCTCATTTATTACACCATAAATTCATTAACAACGACTGCTTTTAATGGGCTCTTTTGATGACTAATGAATCAACCGAATTGAGTTATTTTCATTACATGCATTCGGATGAGATTTCGGTCTTTTGCTTTCATTTTCTATGATCCACGAATTACGTCATCGCACTATGAAAATGAATAAATTATTGGCACATTATGACATTATACTTTTAATGGTAAGTTGCAATTTATTGATAAATAATTTCATGCAATTTGATATTTTGATCAACATGTTTTTTTTTGAGAATGAAGGGAAAATAGCTATTTTTGATCACATTTTTCGTGACAACAACAGTTAACCGTACATACCGAAAGTCGCCAATTCGTGAGCAACCGAAAGCATAAAATATACAAAAGGCAGAAGATGACAGTGACAAAATAGGACAAAATAGTACGAAAAGTACTAAAAAAGCGCATTTGGTAGTAATAATTAAAGGATGGAATCAGTAATTCTGGTTGTCTCCTCACATGATGAAGGGAAACCGAAACAATCTATATAGAAGAGCTTTCAATGGAGTTTCCTACGTGAAAGTCTGGAAGTTTCTATTCTTTCCGTGAAATTGAGTGCAAACATTGCCTTATTGTCTTATTTTATGAGATGACGCGTGTTTCCTCTCAAAAGACGACGACAAGATGCTCTTTTGTCTTTGCAAACCATTGCTAAATTGGACAGCCAACAGTCTTTCAATTTCAGTGTACAAGCATTCAACACACACAGGAAATTCGAAGGATAACGAATTTTGCGAAAATATTACTTGAATGTGGACGGAAATGAACTCTGATAGCATCCAAAACGAAAATTAATTGGATTTTCAAAATGCCTTGTTCAACAGACATCACAAAGGTTTTTTGAGAAAAAACATTTTACCTTAAAATTCAACGTTTGAAGTTAGAAATGAAGAAAGAAAAGTCGGGTTGTTGACAAGATTCATTTCTGTTCATTTGACCAAAAAGTTTTTCGAAACAACAATTTGGTTCCAAATGTCTTTTGGCCTTTTACACGGAATTGTCAACATTGAGTGGGAACGAAAGATCTCATACGCTAATTTTATTGATTTTGAAATGAAACGGGTTAGGACTTAGAACGAGAAAGTGGAACTGTGGGACCCGAGAAGGCAAAATTCCCGTTTTCCTTCTGGGCCAATTGCCGCTTGGAAAATTGGACATTTCCGCTTCGCTGATGACTCTCAATAAAAGCGTATAAGCAACTAAAAGAGAAATTCGGATGAATTGCAAATAAACCCGGGTTTTATTATGTCGTTCAGTCGTTTGCTTGTTGAAATGTTGTTTTCTCCTGAAAATACACTGCTCTGTGCTCTCAAAGTCGCTACATGAAAACATACACTTTTTACATTACATTTTTTCTTCCAGCCTGTAACTTCGCTTGGTTTCCTTTCTGCAAAAATCCGAAAAAACGGAATAACCGAATATGTTCCTTCCTGGAATTCTATTCATTTTTTATCTTATTATACTGTCGTCTTCGCTTCAAATGTTTGAAAAATTCAACCTCTGACCCTGACCACTTCCCACTTCATTTCACACATACATCCTTTTCACACAAGGAGAAGAACCCTGGAGAATTTCCGGGAAACTGAGAAAAATCCTTTGGGACATTATCCAGTTACATCAAATTTTCCGGTGCTCCATGTACCTCATTCTTACGCCCACTTCAAGTGGCAAAAGTCCTTCTTCTTTAATTAACGAACTTTCTGTCAAAAAAATGTTTTGCCCTATTTTTGTGCACTGATTGAGACGCTTTGCCTCAACTTTTCAGAGCGCCTGTCAACTTACATTTTACGACTTTACTTACTCCAGCATTTTTGACTTGGTCGACCAAGCCACCATGCCATGGCATGGTCCCATCCCATCTAATGCACCGTAGAATCAAAACGGCTTCAAAATTTGAAATGAGCACATTTAATTTTTAAAAAACTTCCACCCACATTACATTTTTTATCGAAATGTGAATACCCGAAAGACCTAAATATCATACAAAGACCAAATAAATCCACCTATACTAATTACTAATGTAATACCTATTATTTTGCATAATTAAACAGAAACACCAAACATTGGAGCAGTTTTGTAATTTCCCAAAGTCTCCATTTCTGAGGATCTAATTGTAAATTATGGTATGTATGGTGTAACGGTGTAAGTATAACGGTATAATAACATGCATGCACACC
>JABASF010001433.1:0-22269 GCA_019776145.1 Harlomillsia oculata | reverse complement strand
TTTTCAGATGATATTAGACGACAATTTTTAAATTTCGGCATTCCTAAATGTATTTATTTGTGATCCATTTATCAAAGGTTCTTTGATGTTGAATACTTAGAGTTAGAGTTAAACACTAAATAGAATTTTATCCTGAGCCTCAGACCATGTTATATGTTGTTGCGGGAAAACTGACTCAGTCCATGTTATTCGCGTTGTGGGTTTGCAAAAAGGAAAAAGGGAGAGAAACTTTTAATAACTTGAGATTTTGCTGGAAGGAGAAGAAGCGTCATGAAACACCAACGCTCCAAGCTGTAATCTGTGTGTTGTTCAAACTTGAAGGATCTTAACTTTTGCAAAGATACAGTGTAATTAAGTTAGCGGCTGCTAACTAAAGAGTCTTGTTATGTGTTGCTCCAGTGAAACGTTAGAAAGCCAAAGGTCGTAACACACAAACACCAAGCGAGTATAAATAAAGAGGGCCACATTTTAGCGATAGAAATAAAACAGAATGCGATAAGGGCGTCGCGTCTCACGTCGCTTGTACTCGTTCTTCTATCTTAAAACGAACACACTCTCAAACAACACTTCATAAATTCCAAATGACGAAATGAGAAGCCTGCTCTGTTGGCAAGTTATGAATTTCTAATGGAACTTGACTCATTTGCTCTGCCTTGATTAAATGATGTTGGCTACGGGCTTTTGCCTTCCACTTTGTCAATGTTTCTCTAAGCTTCATGCTCGTGTTCACCACATCTTTAAAACTTTCTCAACTTGTTCCACTCAACCCATTCTTGAGAACTGAAGTCTCCTCATTCATCAGGCAACTTTTTCTTAAAGAGTAAATTAGCTCAGGTGCCAACAGTTAAGACAATGCTAGTTAATAGTTATATATTTCAGGTGTCCGTAACTTGTTATTTACCTTTGTTAAATTGTCTTCCTCAAGTTTCTGTTCCGCTTACATATATTTATATTATAAGTAAATATTAATACATTTAACGAAGAGATTTGCAGTTGAAAAGAACTTATAACTAAAAACTGTTACTGTTGAACATCGCTATCGCTCCAGAAATATCTAATCACTAATTTATTAATATTTAAATAAACTTTTCGAAAAGATTAAAATGACTTGCTATTTCTTGCACATTCGTTGTATTGTATTGTATCATATAAAATCTGAGCGCTACCCAAAGCCCAAGTCACTGCATAAATTACAGCATGGAGAGTAAAGAGTAGGAAAAGATGATAGCTAGTGATTGAATGGTCTATGCATAAGGAATGAAGTAAGACTAAAACGAAGATACTGTGAGAGTCCGAAGCGCAATCACCCATGGCAAAAGTTGGGTTAGCCAGAACCAGGAACCACAGAGCAAAAGATGAGAGATGAAACTCAGAGATGTAACATGTAAGATGCAGTAATGACGAAGTAGGCATGATAATGATTTATTGCCGTGAGCATCTCGTGTGCTCACTGCTCACATGCATTCAACAGAAGAAACTTTGAACGTCTCGTACACTTCACTCCTTCAGACAGTTTCCGGAACAAATGAAGAAAAATGAAGAAATGGAAGGAAAGCTGATTTGACTCGTGGAAATGGAAGTGGATTTTTGACGGATATTTCCTTCATTTGATTCCATCACACACAATCCTCTTTTATGATTACTCATGGGATGTATTATTTCCTTCATTGTGAATTTCAGCACTGCGGAAAATGAATCTATAAATACATTTAAAATATTGAACGAACATTTTAAGGTTGAATAATATGTTCCCATATTCGCATCGTATTCGCATATCGTATTATTGTCTTTAGTAATTTAGTAACGCTAAAACGCTAAAAGCTCTTTAAAGCAGTGACAGTGAGAAATTGAGAATTTACAAAAAGGATATTGAAATTGAAATGAAATCAGCGAGCCTTTTTCGTCAGTGGTTCAGCAGTGCAGTCAGTGCAGTGGTCCTTTTGATGGACAATATAAAGGGTAGATATGCCCTAGGTGATTGAAAACATAAGCTGCATCTGTATCAGTGACACTAGATTACGGGTTCTTTGAACAAGCGCATTGAATGTGTGAGCCAATTCAGGGGGAAGAGAAAGCTGCTGAAGTAGTGCAAAGGTGTTTGTTTATTAAATACACCCTGATAACCATAACCAATATGGTGTCCATCGACCTTCAATGTTTACCGGGGATTTTTTTAATTTATGTTCCGATTTAATTCCTCGGTCACTTCTGGGTTTCATTCTTTACAAAATTGAAAAGTATATTCGTATGTCGTATGACAATGGTAGAATTTTTGTTACTGTACTGTACAGCCAAGCCCAAGCCTGAGATCAAAACCTGCCTTCATATTACAAAGTCATTAAGTCAGTGCATCGTAAAATCATAAAATAGGGTCCATATCGCAAAGCGATTAAATGACTTGTCAGACTGGGAAAATTATTACAACACCTTATGCCCAAACTTGGAAATCACATTTGTCTCTCACAGCCACTTTGTAGTTCAAGCCCGAACCAATTTGCTTCGTCACACATGCAAATTGAAATGAAGTGTAATCTAATCTACCATCAAAATCACACGAATGATCACGTATTCATAGTGTCTGCAGAGTACAGAGCGTGCAATCTTGATAAAATTTCTGTAACCGTGTCCATGCAAAGTTGTAGAAAGACAATTATTTCCTTTCCCTATCATTCTAGCAGTCAGAGATTGTAGAAGAAGACAAAATAGGAACGAATAGGGAAGATAAGAGTAGTTTCGCAGTTTCATGCGTCATCGCTTTAACAAAGTCAGGCAGTTCGTAGGCGAATTCCCAATCTGAAAATGTCAACAATGAAAAAAGTTAGGATAAGCACACTGTGACTGGCAATAGGCAAATTGATTCTGATCAAATTAGCGATTTGTTGATATAGGACTTTGACAGATTTAAAGCGTGAACGTTATGTTAATGGAGTTAGGAAAAATTAAGTTTGTTGACTTTTGACGTTACAATTTTTCCGTTTTTTAGAACGTTACGGTCATGTTACCTTTTACGCTGTCCTAACGACTGTTCTGTAGAAATCGGATTTCTATTATAAAACGAGAATGAAAATTAGTTTTCTTGTCAGCAAAGTACTGACGCAAAAGAGTGTCGAAGCGTCTTCTCAATGTTCTGAAACTCAAACGACAAACGTCTCAAAGTCCCATTTCCCCCCACTTAAAGAAGGAAGAAGGAGACAAGTATATTTCTTTTGGGAAGATAAGAGCCTTCCTTGGAGTTTTTGTGTAGTGCTCCACCGGTCTTCCTGATTGCCCTTGCCCTTCTGTCCAAGACTTTGAGAGTGCAATTTCAACGATTCGTGTGGTTGGCGTACTTGAGAGTCTCACAGACTCACTCCAATTCATTCCTCGTCTCTTTTCCATTTCAATCCAAGCCACGTAGAGGAAGAATGCAATTTCCCCACTCTCCTTTGACTTTTTCGCCAGGAGAAAAGCTTCTTCTTCCTGTTCCTCTGAAAATTCAAGACAACCCTTTCACACAAGTCGCATAAGAAAGCACACGAGTTCAAACGTTCAAAGTCACAGCAGTAACTAAACTTTTCTTCCTTTTCTGGTCTGGTTTCAACATTTCAACAATAAAACGCCCTCAAACGCTTCCACCTTGTCCTTTTCTTCCTGTATGGTTTCCTCGTTTGATTTATACCTTTGGGCAGTGAACTACAAGAAATGCTTCGTTGACAACGTTGCGTTGTTCACTCTCATGCATGTGTAATTTTGCATGAAACTATTCAAAAACTCAAAATGCTTGTAGGAGAATGATTTGGTTTATTCATTTCCTCTAGTTCCGGTATCACAGTCTCAGACTTTCATATCACAATATTTCATGCATTAGTTCATTTTTACATTATTCCAGAGTTGAAAGGATTTATTTCTGCAACGAGAACGTTACGTTGCCATCTCAGTGGACAGTTGTCACTTGAACTCAATATACCTTTTAGACCTTTAGCACAGCTTCGACTCGGGAATTTATTTGCTGCTTAACGTCCGGGGCAACCCCACATGGAAGAGAAATGTTCTTGTCATGTCATACCATAAGTAATGGTCCAGATAGATTCGACTTAGGCGCAATTCTTACATTACGCACACAGATTTTGAATTCTTCGCAACCGAAAACAAAAGAAAAATACCCTAGCATTTTATTGCTTTAAAAACGTGAAAATGTACATTATATAATTTAAATGCTAAGTATGTTAAACTAGGGGCGCAAGTCTGGAAATCTATTAGGTATTTCCAGACTTGCGCCCCTGGAAATACCTAATAGATTTCCAAGAGAATTAAATGTGAAATGTAAAAAGGTAACCTATCGTAAATCTAGCGAAAGGAAATCTTCAATAACTCCCCAAAGGAAAACCAAAAGGTACCCATCATTTCCAGTTGGTTGAACCTGAAGAAGGAGGAAATGCTTTATCACTTTCATTTAACCGGTCGAAATAATGTAAAAAAGGAAAGAAAAAAAGAGTTCCATTGAGTGAAACGAATATAAGAGAAAGTACACAAAATCCTCTTTTTGGTTTGAAGGTAGGCTAAGGACATGGCGTTCTTTCAGTCTTTCACTATTTGCTCAGTTGGCACATCTTCCTCATCTCTTTCCTTTCGCTCTTGATGTATTCTTTAGCCTCGTGCTATATTTACTTCATCTCAGAGTATCACAGCAACCCATCTCTGACTTAAATGAAATTGTGAGTATATAGTAACTCTGTATGCTTCGTCTTTTGTGTTCGCGTGACTGCTTTCATACTTTTTTTCCGGGGGGTTTTCCCCTTGTTTCTTTTCGAAAGCACGACAAGAGGACAGTTTTCGAAAAAGCTCTGTGAGCCAACACGTCAAAGCTATCTTCACTACTGTCGTCGTCTTGCTATTCTTTTCTCTCTGCATGCCTGAATAAATGAAAGGTAAAGCCATGAGCCTCCTGCGACATTTTATATATTGAGCTACGTGACATGCTTAATTTTTCAAATGACAAGATGAGATACAGGCGTCGGATTTTCCTCCTGAAACATCCTCGGGATTCAAAATCCTCTTTATTATACGTCTCATTACGCTTTGTGTGTGCAGTGTGCACGAGTGCTAAAGCCACCCACACGAATCTCCCTTCATTTTGACTTTCTTTCCTTCCTCTAGGCGAACTGAACGTGCCTTGTGTATAGCCGTTCTCATAGTCTTCCTCAGCCTCAAGTGCCAAGAACAAGTTCGTTAGATCGCTTTTGTTCTTGTTTCTTTGTGACACAATCCTCCAGACTTGCAACGATTAATGAACTTGGGGACAGTTTGTACAAGAACTCTCGATCTTAAAAGTCCTTTAATACCAACATATTCAAAAAATATAATACTATGATAATTTCAACGATCAATCTCAAAGTATGCACACTACAGTAAGCTTAGCTTTATTGTATGTCAGGAACTGCATAAAGGAAACCAATTTTTAACAAAAATAATTTCTTTGAACTAAAGTAAAAAGTTTTTTGAAAAAGAGTCCTGGAGTGAAAACATAATGAAGTCTAGTGATTATTTCAAAAAATAGAGTTCCCTAATCTTACACACCATTGTTTCTTTCTCTTGACACAAGCAAATATTCAAGTTTAAGAATAATCTGAAGTTAATGTAACAGTGGTACAATACCAATAAGCAAAAAAGATATTAGGATGAAAAAGAAGGGAAGAAAAAGCTCGTCGGTGGTTGAAAAGTTTGGTAGCTTTCCCAGTTCTTTCACTCTTTGACAATCTTGACAGGCACGGGTTCCTCTTTTTGTTCTATCTGATGCTGATGCACAGTGATCTCTTCGCTCGGTAGAGTCACAGTCGCAGGTTGGACAGCCGTCAAGTCCAGTTGCCACACGACAGTGAGACGCACAACTCGGCTGTGGGCACATGTCTCTCGGCGGTGGTGGTGGAGCGGGAGTCGGACACGTGCTTTGTATGCACGTCACCAACGGTGGAGTCAGGCATTGACAAACAGGAACACCGCAAGGCATGTCGTCCTGGTCAGTGCTCTTCCGCCATTTGGAAGAATGGGAAAGTCCAACTATGGTTCCTAGTGGATACGTATCGTTGCCAAAAGTGCACGACAGAATACCTTCGGATGCTAGTTGTTCAATAGTAGGATCGTCTCCGCATATTGACATGCAATCGGATTCTGTAAGGAAATTATTTTTGTTTCCGTCGCATCCTGAGAAAACAAACGGAGCGCACTTGCGAGTTTCTTGATCCCAATAATAGCGTAGTGCATGTGGTGCTCCACCGACAGAGTCATTGCAAACTCCGCTTGCAGGTGGAAGGGCACAGAACACTAGAAAAGTAAAGATGATCGATTGACTAAGTCTCTATATCTCAATCTGAACAAATAAGCTCAAAAATAAAGAGTAAATACTGAAGACGTTTATAAAAAGCTTTGAAAAGTTACCTCGTTCATCAAATCCTTCTTGAAACAATGGGGCAATTTCTTCATCTAGGTTCACAACATTGTTTGCTGTTTGCCCTTGAATTCTTGATCCCAAAGGATTAGTAGTTTGCCTCAAGTTTTCGGAGGAGTCTGAACCTTTTCCTGGATCTTCGATAATTGCTGGACCAATGGGTAGAATTTGACCACCAGATAAATCTTCTTCCTTTTTAGATCGAACGCATGAGGTTTCACATTCTGCTTTGGTCCTAAAACGATTAGCATTACCAAAGCACCCGCCGTAAATGAAAGGTTGACAGGTGTCATTGGAAACTTCGTAGTAAAAGTTTTCATCCATTGCGTAGCATGGTCCGGATGTTTTTGGTAGTCGACATTTTTCTACGTTACTAAAATCCTTGGTCCCGCCTTCTTCCATTGATTGGGTTTGTTTTTTGTCACTGGCATTGGATGCGATTGGAATAATCCGCGGTTGAAGGAGCTCAATGCCCTGATTTTTTGAGCATTTATTTTCACAGTCTCGCCGGGTAAGGAAATTGTTAGCATTACCTCCACAGCCCCCGAATAAGAAACCGCGACATTTCTGAGTAGAAGAATCATAGTGGAATCGTCTCAGGAAGGCCTTACAAAGGCCTATTGCCGGTGGTAAATTGCAAGGGTTGGAGTAAATACTTCCGCTCTGTGCTTTTGTAGCAGGTTTGCTTTCCGTCTCCGTTTTCTCTTGATCGTCAAAGATCACTTTGAAAGAATCTATGGACTTTGGAAAAGGTCGACTGGTGTGAAGATTCTCAGAGATGGTATTAATGCAAGTAGTTTGGCACGACTCCCTAGAATAGAAATTGTTGAGATTCCCACGACAGCCGCCGTAAATGAAGAGTTTGCAATCATTTTCCTCGGCAGAGTAGAAAAATCGGGGGACCAATGCGCGACATGGTCCCGTCTTTTGGGGCATCGTGCACGGATCAATTTCTGACACTGTGTGATCAAAATCGATAGATTGAAGCACTCTAAGAAACTTGAATTGAATTTTAATGAGAAGAACAGAGAAAAAACGGAAAAGAAATGGAAAAGAGTCTTACGGAGAATGGTTTTCTGTTGCCTTGTAGAATTAGGACGGGAAACTCCTCTAAACGTCGATCCGCTACGTGAAATTGGTTCGCTTTCACTTTCATCGCTCGCACTTGTGGCAGTCTCACAGAGACTTTCGCAATCTGAGAGCACGACGAAATTATTTCCATTTCCTCGACATCCCGTGTATGTGAAATTTTCACATTTTTGACTTTCATTGTTGAAAAAGTAGCGGAGACGAGCACCTTTACAATTTCCTGTTTCTTTTGCCAACGAACACACTTCCGACGACAGTTTCCGATTTAGACCTTGCTTTGAACTTTGATTCCTGTCTTCAATGACTACTGGACCTATCGGCATTATTGTCATGATTGGCGGAACTGGAGTCGTTTCATTGTTTGCTTCAGGAACCAGAACTTGACTATTTTCGCCAATCGGAAAAACTTGAACTTGCGGAACCAGAACTTGGCCATTTTCATCAATCGGTAAAATTTGAATTGGCTGAGGACTTTGCGGTCTTGTCCGATTTCCGTCTTCAATTATAGGTCTTCCAACTGGCAGAATTGTCATTTCTGGAGCAGTTGGTGTTGGTGTTTGTAGTTCAACTTTAGCTGTTGATCGGCAAAAATTAAAGTTAACTCACGTATTTGTTTAATTTTACTCATTCATTATTTCAAAGAATAGCCATTGATTCTTACGACATTCCCAGGAAATGGGGCAGCAGGTATCAAGCCCATCGGCCGTGCGATGGTACACAGGTGCACAGCCTTTGGCAAGATTACCAGCGTAGTAAACTTCAATTCCACAATCGACTTGTTCGCAAAACTCATCACTTAATGTTCCTGCAAAAAACAATGTTAAATTAGAATTTCAACGGACGGAACGTGACAGTAATTTCAAATTGACTTTTTTTACAATAATTGAAGTCAATACCGTTGAAACCAACTTGACAGAGACACTTAAGACACGGCGATTTTTTAGGATAGAAACGTTCTCCAGCATAGTACGTGACATTGTCATGCTGACATTGAACAACGGGTTCCGCTGTGATCATTTCGGGTGTCCCAGTGCTGTTGTTTACCACAATAGGATTTTCATCTGTATCTGTAGTTTACATAAAAATGAGGAGTTTAGCATGAAAATAAAAATCATGAAAGCATGAAAAAACTACACAAAATGCATCACCATTCGGACAAAAGAATTTATAGGCACAACAGCTTTTCTTTTTGTACAGGGGGAGACATTTCTCTTTTCCTGGTGGAATGGCCCCAAGATATTCCGGACATTCAATGTTAGCACAATTGATCTTTGGTGATCCTTCGGGAGAACCAGTGCAATAACAGCTTGCCCGGCAACTGCTTACGTCGGAAGCCTCGTCAATTTCTGAGTTTTGTGCATAGTACTTTCCTTGATACACACAATGGGTTCGTGGGGATGGAGCATCGTTAACTGTCGTTGTCATGTTGTAAGTGAGATCCGCTGAAAAATACCAAACAGTAACAATTTGTTGTCAAAAAGGATACGTTTTCAAAATTTCGATCTTCGTAGGACACACTTTATACTATTTTTCACATACGACAATCAAATCTCGTGGGACAACACGCGTGTCCATCGTAAATAGGTTTGCATCCAAATGCGGTGTAGTGCGTGTAGAGGCTCCATGGACAATCGATTCCAGAGCATACTCTTTCTAAAAAAACAAACAGTTTCGAAAATTCAGATTACATTTTGCTGTTGCAAGCTATGCATTTGAATATAGCATTCCTTTAAAGGTTCTGTTTGTAACGATTTGGAGCTGACCTTCACTCGATTCGTTTTTGCTACATGTCCGGGTGCATTCTTCAATGGTATCGAATTTGTTTGCATTCCCACCACATCCTCCATAATTGAAGGTTTCACAACGACCTTTCTCTTTGTTGTAAAAGTACTTGGTGCGAAGTGCTAGGCAAAACCCTGGACTTTTGGGTAGGTTGCAAATGTCACTAGCAGAAGACAACCTCTCCAAACCTTGGCCCTCAGAAACAGAATTTTTCCTGTACTGACCACACATCGCTTGACACTGAGCTCGACTCTCGTAGTTATTCTTTGTTCCATGACAGCCGCCATAAGTAAATTGCTCACATTTCATTTCAGTTGAGTTGAAAGTCCAACGAGGCATGTTACCTTCACAGCCGAATCCTTCTTTCACAGCAGGCAACTCGCAAATTTCTATATCTACAAAAGTTAATGAAAAACCATAGGTAATTGCTGACTTTTGTAACGTATAGGCAATGTATACAAATCAGTACCATTCTTGGTTTTGCCATGTTCAGAAACAATTCGAGTTTGACGAAGGTGGTCAGCGCAAGTGCTTTCGCACTGAGCGAGTTTCTGAAAGTTATTTGCATTTCCACCACAGCCACCATAGTAAAACATGTCACATTTTCCACTAGCTTTGTTGAAATAAAATCTGCAATATTTAATTACATAATAATTTAAAACGTGTGAGAAAAAGGTGTCAATTCAATGCGGAATTTTTCATGCAATCACTTTCCAGAGGTTGTAAGTGCTATTAGTACTATAGTACCATAAAAACGAAGTATTGTAAAGTAAATAATGAAATAACAATCATAACAACGCTTTATCTTATATTTGTTTGTATATCACACTGAGTTTACTGTATAGTATATATTTATTTAATGGCATTTATTACTGTCAGTACAGCACAGAAAGCTATAAAATCATTTTTTGCTGACCTTGGAACTCTGGCCCGGCAAGGTCCAACCTTAAGCGGGGTCAAACATGGGTCATCCTTGAGAGCAGGAGGCATAGTTGATGTTGTCATTGAAGTCGTTGGTGCCGTCGTTGTTGTTGATGGTTTCGGTTTTAGTATTTTTGCAATCTCAAAGACAAGGAATTGTGCATCATCTTTGTGTTGTTGCTGCTGTTGCTGGTCATCTTCCTCAGAAGAATCGCTCATAGCTTCACGTTCTGAGAAAAGGGAAAAACATTTATCATCTTAAATGTGTCAACGCAAGCGAAATGAAATGAAACTTCGGCACACGCTCGAAACAAAGGTCGGTGCTATTTTATAGCATTGTCCATCCCGTTGTATTGCAAGGAATAACGAACGCATCAAAAATTCCTCTGATGCTCTATACTTTGCAAGACATTTTCTTGACTGAATGGTCAATTTTGAAATTTTTTGTCCTGCGCCAAGCAAAAGAATGGAACACGACGACAAAGACAAAAGTCAAATTAATGATCCCATATAAAAAAAAGTTGTCATTGTATGATTGAATCCCAGATGAAGTATTATTTCAATGTCATTTTTTATGTTTTGCGTAATCCAACGTCACTGCAGAAGGCAGAATGGAAGATAATTATTATTTAAACGACGGTTATGTTCATTTATTTGGTATGATAATATTAACGAAATTATATTAACAAACGGTAGATATAAGAGAGGCAGATCAGGCAGACACGGTATAATAGATCAATTGAACATTGAAATTGAACATTAGATCAATCGAAGGGTGATTTGACATTTACATTACAGTCTTTACAGTAGTGTAAATTGTAAATGTCAAATCACCCTGGATCAATTGCGTGATCGTTGGCGAAGGTTTTACGTACGTGGATACGACGCTCCATTCTGTGCCAGGTGCACGCACAAAACAAGTAAAAATGTAATTTTGAAATTCATGTTTTTAAAACATGTAATTTACACAAAGCACTGAAAACTGAAATACGAATAAAATACTTGTTAGAATTTCTAAATAGAATTAACATTAACACTGGTTTAAATAATTGGTTAGTGCATGCAGTCAGTTGCAAAGTTAGAGAATGTGAGGTCCGAGCAGTTGAGACTTGGTCATTTATACGACTAGGATCTTTCGCGAAGCGTTGTTGACGTCACCAAACGAAGATGTGTTTTTTATTTGCTCTGCAGATCTTTGGTTTATTGGCAGTATTTCCCTTTATGTTAATACTGATTCTGAGATGTACTCAGAATGATGTCATGCGTCAACTTCTCAGGATTTACATACATTCGTGTGATATTTGCTTCATTTCAACTTCAAGATGAATGGACCTCAATGGAAGACGCTTTATGTGCTTTGTTCATTATTGACTTTGCCATTTCATTTTTATGCGGAATCTTGGAAAATTGTTTCGGACGAAAGAGGATGTTTTTGAGAACAACTGTCAATGTCATGTACATTTTCAAGTGAAACGACGTAAACGTTGAGTTTGTTGTTTGTGTTTATGAACATTCAACAACAAGAGTTTATTACTTTCATTCCTGTAATTTTAATCAATGGCCTGGACCGCGTAATTAAAAGTTATTGTAGCTCATAAAGGCGAATTTTGTCCCACGTTTTTCATGAGGAATTTAATTATTTTGTTTCTAAAGTGCAGTCATGAGAAACATTTGCTGTAAGGTGTTCTGAATTCAGTCTACCACACATGGTCCATTTCAAGTGTTTATATTCAAGTGTTTGTACTTTGTACTAGAACTTGTTCATACAACTGCTACGCCTGAATTTTGAGTCAAAACCACACGCGGTGTTAATAAAGAAGACTCTAATTGAAAGTGTGGCATTTTGCGACATATGACGGCCCATCTATGGGTTTCATATTCATTTGTAACTGGTCTGAAAGTATTTGAAAATTTTAATTCCCGAAAAATCCGTGGTTCAGTTTCAGTTGTTCCAAAACTCAAATTGAATTACTACGCAGAGATGGGTGGCATTATTGAACTAAAGCATTTGTGATGCAAATATTAGTAATATGCACATGTTATATTGAACTTCTGCGATCGCTGTACTTTGTTAGATGCTGACTTTTGATCTTCTACACCCATGCTTTCCATTTCGTCAGAATGAAGAAAGTTTGTATGCAGAATTCAAAATGAGAAATGTGTTCTCTGAGTCTTGCATAAAAATGACTGCATGAAGTGAAACAGACACTTTTCTTTTTATGTATCAGTTCAATATCGGATTCAAAATCTGTGCAACGTTATCTGTGATTGCGTTATTACAATGGAATTATTTAATTATATTATCAGTATCACTGCACACGATGCGGAGGTTCATTTGTATCCTTTGTTGGTAATGAATGCTCAAAGTGACTTGAAAACATTTTGAACCTTCCATGCCCTTTTCCTGTAACCCCGAATTCCGAAAAATGTTCTTTTTAGAGTTTTTGACCTATTCTCTATCAGTGTGGAGTATTTGAAGGTTCGGTGTCTCGTTGAATGAAGTGGAAATAGCTAGCAACGTAGTCACTTGAAAGGTATAATAGGATTTGGAGCAGATAATGGGATTATCGATCGAAATCTCTATCCTGCTGTTTCGCATGATACAGGTTTTGTGATAGCAACCTTTGACAAGGACAGGATCATCCGCTGTTGACAAAGGAATGAATCAGATCTCTTGTGCACAGGAAGGAGAGTGGAATGATGAGCTACTCTCTCAAAGTGTCGAGTGACTCAATAATTGCATTAAGGACTCTTGTAACGACGTTTCCGGGAACATGTTGTGAATTTCCGAATGCATAGTGAATGTACGAAAGAGAGAAATTCAGGAGGAGAATGGCTAAGTGAGCTTAATTACATTTTGGTTTAGTCGGCTTTTCCGGATTACGGAGAAAAGCTAGCCTTGTTGTGTCCTTTCGACTCTCTTCATCAAGCTTTCGGTTTTGTGGTTCTTCCTCAAGGGACTCACAGACAAGCACTTCTGCTTTCCATCCTACCACTGGAATTTATTTAGGGGAGAAAATCCAGAATAGCGTAATCCATACGCTGTATTGTCATAGTAGGAACTTCCGTTCAATCTCACACTGTAATTCACTAACCATTTCCACTGTGACCTGTCAAATCGTATAAAAGATTGTCGTCATCGCGTCATTTTTATGACTTCCTTTTATTGATTTGTAGCTAATGGCTATTCAAGAGTTCTGTGCGGCCACAAAGGACTATTGTCCACCTGGACCTGCTGGACCACAAGGAATTCCAGGAATCAGTGGAAAGTCCGGATTGAAAGGTATTGCTATTGGCTATTGCTTACATGTAGACGTTAGTTAGTTGTATTTGTATGGCATAATCAAATCTACAAGCGTCAAGTACATTTTTATGCATTTAATGAAATTAAGGTGAAAAAGGAGAACCGGGAACTGCTGGAGATACCGGAATCAGAGGTCACCCAGGACCTCCTGGACTTCCAGGCATACGTGGCCCTAAAGGGGAACCAGGACTTCCTGGATTATCAGGTACGAATTCTTACTACGATTAGTTTTAGGTTTTAGAACATTCCAAATGAGGTTTTTTTGCACCCAATCTCATTGTTGTTTTTAACTGCAATGTTTTACAATAGGATCGGACGGTCGAGACGGACTCCCTGGCGAACCAGGTAAAATTTCTATATTCACGGCATAAAAGTTTATGTTTGCAAAATACACGTGATATCAATATTTGTTGATGACAACACTCCGGTTTGATCGTTAGGACTGGATGGAGTTCCTGGTCGAAACGGTGTTGATGGAATTCCTGGCATTGATGGTGAGGGCATCCATTTTGTGAAATATATATCGTTTTTATACTGTCTACTAGACAGTTTTTCGCCTACATCGTGTGAACTTCAAGAAAAGATGTCATTTGGCGTGTTTCGTTGCAGGGATTCCCGGGATGGATGGTCGCTCTGGCATCCCAGGCCGCAATGGATCCGACTGGTTCGATACTTTCCCTTCCACTTACTTTGAGACATTACGCTCACTTTTTGAAGCAGATGAACGCATTTCCTTTGGACTCATAATTTGTTCACATTTTCTTATCACACACATGTGAAAAGTGGTGATGCGAATGTGAAAGGCATTACCATGTTCAAAAAAATTTGTATTCGAATTGAGTGAGACTTCCGTTCAAAATCTTTTGGGAATTGAAAAAAATGCTTCTTTTCATGAAGCGCTTTCATGAGCATAATTTTTTCAGTTCAAAACGTTTTTTAGGGGAATTTGCGCCGTAAAAAGTTCTTAACTTCTCTATTTTGCTTTTTGGGCTATTTTTTCTAAAAAATATATTAAAGTACTAAAAAGGTAAACCTAAACCTTCTTATTATTTTTTGTCGTATGTTTTCAAGATGGCCAGATTGTCTAACTTTTTTCATGAAAGATGAGCCGGTGTCTGTCTCAATGTTGTGAAAATATCTTCCCCCTTCAGTCTGTCCAACTTTCCCCATTTTTACTCGTTTTCCTTTTCCAAAAGTGCGTTTTTGTTGTGTCATTAGGGATTCCCGGGACGTCCGGACCACTAGGACCATCGGGACCTGCAGGCCCTCGAGGTAAGGTTGTTTTCCTTGTTATGAGTCCAGTGACTGTGAACCGTGCTAATAGTTTCTCTATAAAGGAATTAGCCCAAGCGAACAAAAGTGCTATGGGCATTGTTTTCCTTAAGTTTCTCAGGAATTCTAGACACTTTGAGGCAAATACTATGAATAGTTCTAGTCCTAGTGCAAAGACTTGGCTGCACTACTGTTTGAGTTGGAGTGATAAATGAGACGTTTACTCTGGAGACATTTTGACACACAAGTAGTATTATCGCATACGGAAAATTACATAATGGAACAATTAATCTCTCTTGAAGGATCCAAACTTGTGTAACGTTACTTCCCTTACGAAACCAAATATTACTAGGAATTGCAATTTCAAATAAAAATATACGGCAATCGTAGCGTTGAAACATTAGCAATTCATATTCGTAGTATTTTTTAACATTGATTTTTTTCGTAACAGGTTTACCTGGACCTAGAGGTCCTCAAGGCACTGGAGGTACTCCAGGCACTCCAGGTATGACATAAAAATGGTTTCTTTCGTTTTCAGTTGGCATAAAAAATGTATGAAAGAAATGTACAGACTACAAACTTGAAGTTCTTTACATAAAATGTCTGTATTTGGGGAAAAGGTATTCCTGGAATTAATGCCTGGGTTGTAAACAACAAAACCGATAAACTTCTCATCCCACCATCCATTGTTGGTAAGTTACTATGAAAAATAATAACTCATACATAAGGTTTGTACGAAGATTATTGAAATTTTCCTTGAGAGGATACGATGATATTGACTTGAGACATGCTGAGTTGGATAAAAGGTTATGTTGGTGAAGTTGTGTGCAAGTGACGAGATAAAAGGTTTCCTCGTGCCAAGTTTTCGTGAACAGAGTTGACTCTAGGGACCGTGTGAATGGAGGAAGCAATCCAATTTATTTGTTGGAACTTAATTGGCGTCGTCACAATGAGTGATTCTCTTCCATGCTTTTTCTTCTGTACAGGTTCCCAAACGAAGATGCGACCACTCGTGGTTCCTGAAGGTGATAACGTTCGACTTCACTGCTCCGCCACTGGTGTGCCAAAACCGACAATCAAATGGAAACGAGAGGACGGTTCCGTCATTCCACTCGGCTCTTGGAAAAGTATATATAAAGCTTTTTCTCCTTTCACTTTTTACCCTTAAAAATCTTTAGTACGCAGTACCCTTCGGCGTAGTAAGCTAGTCTCATAGTGTTACAATACAACATTTCTTTTGACTTTCCCTTGCAATTCGTGTAGCTTCTCAGTTTTCATTGCTGAAAGCTTTTGCCGGGTTGCTTCATCGTCACGCTCCAGTCAATTTATGAAGGACCTTTTGTGACCTGCTGAGAGACCAGCTGGAATGACACTGCATGTACAATTCAGTCTGAGTCGTATATTTCCAAACCACGTGACTCATGTTGTTGCCGCAAAATAGCCCATTCCACTTGATTCCCTCGCATATAAGAGCCATTCTCCTCATTTCCTTTTTGTATCATCTCATATTTATGGCTTTTGCTGTGGTTTGGAATTTCACACAACTTCTCCAGTTTAAGAGATGCAATTCTTCTTTGGAGATAAAAGGGGACCAAGACCAAGTGCCACTTCGTCTTCCCCACTTGCTCGTGTCTTTCCCCTTTTAGGAGATAGCATATCTTCGACTTGACAGACTTGCTTATGTCCTTTACACTTCCTGGTACTAACCAGTCTAATGCTAACATTGCTTGGACACCGCCTGAGTAATATTTGAACGTACTCATATGTAACATTTTTGAAAATCACAGTTTGCATGAAAAGAACGTTTTTTCCAATTTCCCACGGTGTATAAAATGCTAAAACAAAATTTTGAGAACGGATTTGTCCACTTGAACTGTGTCTATACAACCAGGCGACGTGGTAAGTGGTATTGTGTAAAGATAAAAGTTTTTCAACTTTCTCAAAATAGCGGACTCATTTACAATAAATATAAAATCGTATAGGACTCATCGTCATTAGGAATTCTGAAAGTGAAGCCGGCGAAAGTAACACTTTGATAGTACAATGTCATTGAAACAAACCTTCTAAACGTCAGCATCACTTCGTCTCGGCTCAATTTCCGCTCGAAATGAAATAGGATGAAGGACTGTATTGTTATAGCGGAAAAGAAAAAAAAAGGATTTCGGGGCCTTTCGAGATAGTTGTGCCTTGTTTTAAACGTAATCGGATTTTTTTTCATGCTGTTGGCTATAGGCCATTCGTAATGTGGAGGATATAGAGCAGGAACGATGGAGTATTGACAAGGATCAAAAACTGGGCCGGTTAGCTTCGTTGGGATGCGGAGCACGGAACTTTGGCGTTCACATGCAGTCACGACGGAAAGATATGTATGATACGACCCGAGGAGAAATGGCATCCATCCACTTCTACGACAGTGAAAGAAACAAGCTCACGGAGAAAGTGACCACGACGGGCGTTTGAAGTGAAGTGAATCGAGAGCACCGAGCTCACCGTAGAAGACTTTTGAGGTTTTTGAGACACATAGGATACACAAGCACACACACGTATATACAGAAGAAAGAGAAAAAGACATTTCCATTTTTTGTATTGCCGTCGTGTACGTCGCGCTGGTCACATCTCTCCAGAGTCGATGGGCATGAGACGGAAATTCGTCGTGATCCACTGCAAGCTGCGGGATAAAAGAACACGTTACACACAAAAAAAACTGTATATTTTTGAGTTGTGCTAGTCCACTTCTGTCCTTTGCTCAATTGATGGATCTGTGAGAGCAGAGGCTGTTTACAAGTCCAATGGGATGAAAGGTTGTAAATTATGATTGCGCTTTGAGATTTTGATGCTGCTTTGACCATTACGAGCAACTTTCCCTCTTTTACATTTTCTACTGACATTGCAGTGAGTTTTCGTATACTAAGTGGATAGAAAAAAACCTGCCGAAAGCTTTGTTGTCAATGTTGTCTCGCAGTTTGGTCTTAAAACTTGTAGTACACATACAGTTGCTTTTCTTTTTCTATGTAGCGAAGAAAGTTTTAATATTGTTTTTTTTCTCTGGAATTGCAGCTTCTTCAGTCGAAGGGCCAGTCTTGAATTTGACTCGGGTGAATCGAGAACACATGGGTGAATACTTATGTTTGGCTGACAACGGAGTCACTCCACATGTGCAACGCTCATATACCGTAGAAGTACATTGTAAGTCACAAAAACACATATCATTGCCATTCCTAGTCTAATTTTGCATACTTAATGCCATTTTATGAATGCTATAAAGAAGATTTCCATTAAAATATGTCATCTGCTTTACCTTACTGCTTTGAAGTGAAATGCCATCCATTCCCCTTCCACATTTCTCGTTCCATTTTCTCATGTAAATGAGCCTATATAACTTGAAACTCAAATTCAAATCCCGGGTGTAAATGATCTGCATAATGATACATTTGGATGAAAGTGCACGCAACATTTGCTCGACAATTCGCGACTTCCCTAAAACGCAAGCTCATCCCACTACATGAAGTCAACAGGGAAATTATATAGTATCAGAATTGTTCCGTTTGCTATATATTCGTAATGTAGAAAGTTCGTCGTTACAATAAGCAAAAGATACAATCGCGTCAAATACACAATGACAGGATGAGATTTTGCTTTTGTGTTGTACGAGTATTCTGGAGTATATTTTCACTGTCATTCAAGTAATAATGCTTGTCATTACACATAATGACATTGGGCATGATGTAAGAGGAAATGCTTTTCCCGTGGTCTGGTCACGGGGTGTGCGTTAGCAACATTATTACATGAAGTAGAGAAATGTAGGGCAGTGTAATCAGACCTGGGAGGAAAAGCATTAGGTGACACAGACACGGTCCAAAAGACTGCTTTCAAATATAGGTGAAAGTACTATCAGAGGCATCGAGGCATAGAGACAGGATGAGAATGAAGAAAGCATGTTACATGTTGAAGCAAGATGCTGCTCGGAGGGCCATGGGCAAAATCTCATCTCAAGCTTGAGTCATAATTTACTCAGTTAATGCCACTTTGACTCAGTCTGGGTTATGGGCTCCTTGCTTCTAGTTTATGGCCTCTTGGGCGACGTATCTGTGGACAAGTGCCCATCTTCCTGTCTCTTCAAACTGTGTGCAATATTAAGATAGTATGCGACTGTGTGTTTATCTGTTTTGTTGTTGTTTTGACGCAGATACCTTTGTCCTAGGGCATTCTTCGTCATATTCTTCTATCTTCCTCCGTTCCAAACATCTATTTTCTTAGACACTTTTACCTAGTCTTATGACATTTCCTGGACGGATTTACGAGTATTTTTCTCAAACTGACATGTCATAAGAATAAATATTAAGGACTCACTTCACAAGATTATCTTGTTTGATAACATGGTTTGAAGCATGGTATTATATTTTTTTCAGTTCCTCCACTGATAAGGATTCAGAATCAAATGGTGGGCGCAAGTACAGGGTCGGTGGCAATGTTCGACTGCTACGTGGAGGCCTTCCCGATTTCTGTGACGTATTGGGAGAGATCAGATGGGCGAATTCTCGAGCCGAGTGACAAGTACCAGATTTCGTCGAAGGAGTCTGGAATGTACAAAGTTAGTTTGCACTTCTTTTGCATGCTATAGCACTTGGTGACATGATAACGTAATAATTTTCCGAGACATTTAATTTCCTTCAAATTTTGCATCCGCGATCGATGACTTTCACTCGTGGCTATGAAGGCAGTGGCTGTCGCATATTTTCAGGTTAACGAAGCGTTTCATACACTCGTCGTGTTTATTGTGAGTGCTTTATATCACTGCAACTTTTCCTGGGAAGGACTTCATTGGAAACGCTGGAAGGAAATAAGAGCTTTCAAGCTGTTGCCTTTCGTCGACGAGCATTGACCCAACTTTCAATTTTCCATTTTCCCTAATGAATCCATAGTGAAGGGAAGAGGAAACCAAATGGAATTATCCGCATCCTGCCAGTGATTTGCAGAAAAAGGATGTGAACTCTCAAAAGTCTTCGTGGTTTGAGTAGAGCGACAGAAAACGAAGGGCTTTTGACTCTGATAGCCCGTGTTTGAAGGAAACGAAGTAAAAGCGATTGAATTTGGTTTTTGTGGGATTTGTACAGGTTCATATGATGCTGAACGTGACGAGAGTGACCCGAGACGACGTTGGTCGATATCACTGCATCAGCAAAAATGAAAAAGGGATCACAAAAGGCGACTTTACCCTTTATGGTATATAACATACATGAATTGCTCAACAACTGGCTATTCGATACTATTATGATACTTTCTCTTACCTGTTACTTTTTATTCTCCTTTATTCTTTCGAGATTGCGGACAAAACCTGAAATGAAATTCACGAACTTGACTTCAAAATGTATTTGCATTACTATTTTTCCTTTCAGAAGTGGATCCAAGTCTAGTGACGCCACCACCAGTGTCAGTACAAGGCAAAGGAGTCGCTATTTATGGACAGGTTTGGAAAACTAATTAATTTGAAGACTTGAGTCATTTTGTACTAAAAGCCCTTGTAGCCATGCTTATGCTTTTCGAAATACATCGGATGTAATCCTTCCGTTGTAGAATTGCTAATTAAATTGGGAATTAAGTGGTCCGAAACGAAGCAAACTTCTTCCTCTAACTGATTCCTATTTTTGATTCATGACTTTGACTCGATTGCTCAACTGTATAAAGACTTGGAATGAAATTTAATTTTGCAGATTCCGCCCGAACTTGTAGACTTGGAAGATTTGTGTCCCTCACCTCCTCCTTGTCCAGAGTGTCCACCGAAACTGGAGACAGGGAAGTGCCGTTCCGGAGGATTCGCTCTGCTCGACATGGTCGGCTGGGAAATTTATCCCTTGGGGAACCTCACCACTCCCATTCCCACTAATCGAACCCAAGGTACTCTCTCCCTTTCTCAAGTGCATTAGACGCACATCATTAAGACTAATACGATCCTTTCTTCAACAATCCAACAACTTTGGTCAGATTAACTCAAATTGTACTGTTCCCTTGAGAATTACAACTTCCGTCTTGAACTTTGGTCGTCTTGGGTCGAATAGCTATGCGAACCATGAAAAGCGCGTGTCCTATTCTTCCTCGCTTTACACAGTATACACAATCATTTCCTTTGCTCATCCATTACATTTAGTGGAAAAGGCGGTATTTTGAGCACCCTTTGTAACAGTTGTACAAAATTTTATGATACCAAAATTGTTTTAAAGAACGCAATTTCATCCTGGTCAAAGTTATACCCACTGAAAGAGAATGGAACGTAAAAATAGTAATTGATAACGTAATACATAGTATCATGTTCCGTTACTAATATAATACAGTGTATTGAACGATGTACGTGAAGGGTTTTATTGTGTTTAATTATTGTCCATGTTATATTTGTCAGACTGTGTGCTGTCAGCCGTAGGGAAGCCGGTGTTCAACCGTTACTCTTCATCGTTTCGACGTGGTTGTTGGATGCGAGAGCCGGTGCACTTGAGCAACCCAGCTTCAGAAAAGTACTGGGTGACAACTCTTGGGGACACGAGCCATTTGTACGAGTTTCACAACAAGACAGCTTTTACTCGTGACCAATCCTCTCGAAATTACACGCTTCCCTTCCCGTTCCGGGTGAGTAGCACGTTACTATGTCTCTTGCTCACGCTCGGGCTCTGTGAATCCGAACTTAGTGTCACCACCGCACCGTGTCTTTTCTCCTCTTCTTTCATGGTAGACGTACATTGCACCAAAAAAGAGATACTAGACCATATTTTTCTCAATAGTTTCAGTCCAACCTCGTGCGTCAAGGCATTAAACATCCCCGTAGCTATCCTCTTGTGAGATATTTTTCAAGAATGGTAGTTCAAGCTCTCACTCCTCGTCCTCGTCTCCTTCCATGATCTTATTTCATTCAGGCCTTCAGGTTTTATTTTATTTCTATTGCCCAGACTATGACTCAATTGGTTCCGTGCAAATCACATTAGAGTCCATCGGGCATTGACGCTTCTACTGTCTGCTTCACGTCTTCGTCCATTCCGAGCTGTCGTATTTCTCCATTCTGACTACACAACGCCTCACCGGCTGTTTCTGTCACTTTCTATTCTTTCTCTCAGAAATTCTCTCTTCTTTACTCTGCACTGAGTACTTTCTTGTTTCTCTTCCTATCCTTTTACACCCTAAAATGCAACAGGGAAGACGGAAACATTGTTTACGATAAAAGACAATGGAGTTTACAGTCATGTTACTTATCCGAATTGACAAAATATGAGTATTATAGATCCCACATTGTCTCGTCGCTGAATAGGAAGGAGATGAAAACTAATTCTTTATTTAACAACGTGTATAAAATCCGTTTATGCATCAAAAGAGTAAACGGCAATGTTTAAAGCTTAAGTTTTAAAGTCTAAATTAATTACGTGCCTGAAGCAATGCATCACTTCTTAGAAGTTCAATGAATCCTGCAGCTGTTCCCCACTTTCCGTCTTCCAAA
>JABASF010001432.1:0-22276 GCA_019776145.1 Harlomillsia oculata | reverse complement strand
GGCGATTCCATGATTCGAGTCAGAGCTTAAAATATGATGATGGGTTGCTGATTTGTGTCTATGCGATTGATTCGTCGATTCGGCGATTCCATGATTCGAGTCAGAGCTTAAAATATGATGCTGGGTTGCTGATTTGTGTCTATGCGATTGATTCGTCGATTCGGCGATTCCATGATTCGATGAGGTTTCACTTCTATAAGAATTCTGGAATACTGAAGAATACTCAGGCACTGAGTCAATAAAGGTTTTTTCTGACCGATCCCGGTAATTTACAAGGTCGACAACGTATTCTGAATTTTTAAATACTGAAGAAGCATGTGTTGGGTCACTGGCTGGTACATTCAAAGGATGCACACACTGGTTTGGTTTCGAAGGTTCTTTCGGCGTTTGACGAATCGCTTCCTCGTTGTGGATGTGGACTTCAATGTTATCATTTGAATTTTGAATTACAGATGAATTGTTTATAGAATGTGAAGATGAAGACGATTGTTGCTCTCGTCGCTGCTGCGGTGGCAGTCGTGGTCCTGGTTCCTTAAGTCTCTTCAATCTTATGGATATGTCACACATCGTTGTTTCTCCAATTTCATCGACACTATAATTAGGAATTTCAATTGAAGAACAGCTATTAATAATGGAACGAGAAGTTGAAGCCTGCATTCCTTGTTGCTGTTGATCTTCTTGTGATATGGAAGCATTGCCATTATACGAAGCATGAGTTTCGCCACTGGATGAATCGTCGGACAAACGATTAGATGTGCTGAATTCAAAAGATATATCTCGCAATTCCGGAACCACGTCGTCATCTTCGGCATTTGGTGAGACGACATTTGCTGAACGTTTCTGTTGCATTTGCTTTGGAATTGGAGGTGGATCAGATCGTTTACGATGCAGAGGAGACTTTGACGGTTTCTTTTGCTGAACAGAATCCGAGCTTGTTTCAAAATCTGAGTCACTGTCCCCTGATGTAGATGCGACACCGTCTCCAGAACTGTTTAGTGACCCTACGCTTGAACTGCGAATCTGCGAAGGTGCGAATCTTCTGAACTTGGAGTAATCAATAATCCCTAGTCCTTTCCCTTCAAAAATAAAATTAAACAACAACAATTCATTACAATTACAATCAAAATATCAACACAGCTTGTTAACTACAGTCCTTTTTGTGCTATCGTCTGATATGTACGGCAAGGTACTTCGATTTTATCTACTATGTTACCAATGACGACTTACCAGTATGGTACTGGTAAGTCGTCATTGATAACATAGTAGCTAAAATCGAAGTACCTTGATGTACGGAAGGAAAGTTACCTAAATCTTCTTTGTCCCCGAGGTACTCAAGCGTGCCTTCAAGCGCAGCGATTTCAGCGAACCTTATGATTTCGGGAATGTGAACTCCAACCTTTTTCGCGTAACCTCTTGTCACTCTTCGTTCCATCGTCAACTATTCAAGACCTTAAAACGAACAATTTCCTTTTGGTAAGTAACTTTCAAAACTGGAAGATGAACCTTCTTAGGAAAATCTTGCGACAAGATTCGTGAGTCACTGTCACTACTACGATGTAACGGTGCTCCACCACTGACTTCGACAACCTCACTATCGAATGCAGTCAATGGTTCACGGTTTAGTATCAGTTTCAGAGACTTTTACCTTTTCGTAGTATTGGCTTCTATTTCTATTGAGGCTAGTTCACCTTCAACTTCATTTGCATTAAGCTGTCTTACGACTGGACGCTAATAGTGACTTTGACTTTTCTTATTCAACATAAATGTGGTCTGTCTGAGTGGTCTGAATCTGGTGTCTGGTGGCATAGTGGCATTACATCGACTTGTGGAACTGAAACTGAGAGACATCCACACTTAAATGAACACATTCATGCAATGTTTAACAAATAAGATAGCATTTTTACAATGTATGGAGATAAACGTCGTCACTTTGTTACTTTCTTGCATTCTGCTGTTGGTGTTTCTATTACTCCTATTATTAGTATTTTAGTACGATAAATCACGTGCTCGCCCAAAACACCTAGTTGAACTTAAATTAAACTAAATATGTTGACTTCATACACCGTGTCTGGAAACCTATAGCCTAAAGCACTAAAAATAATAAGGAATGCTTTCTAATGTTATCGCTTTACTTACTAGGAATGCTGCCAACTTTGGCCTGTACAATCCCTATCCTATGTTAATTCCTACTTACTGCCAGAATCAGAAAAATGGTAACGAATAAAAGAACTTTTCCAGTACCCCATCATCAGTCCCTGCACAATTCAATGCGATATGTCGTGAGCTAAAAGTGCTCTAGTTCATTGTCAACGTTATAAAATTTATATACAGTATACTTTAATTGTAACCGTTCCAAATATGCAAGGAAAGCTGAAAGGAGAGATGAGTCGTTTGGGTTTTTGGATGTTTCCATTTTTCATTAAATGTAAATAAAATATATAAATGCACTAGAAAACTAGAATGTTCTTAAGGGTTTTCCCCAAAAAATTTCGTGTTTATTTTGAGTTGCATGTAAGTTGCGAGCTGCGTCTTAACTAAACAGTTTTTTTAAATTGTAAAGTGTTTTACATAAATAAATACAGTTCGTGGCAAACGGCGGTAATCAGCATCTCGAATGTGTGACAAATACAACAACATTTGGACGTGAAAAGAATTTTTGAAGAGTTGTAAACGTCTGCAAGACACCAGAGAAGATATGGCCGTTTAATAATAGTACATTATGCTAAGGTTACAAAATGAAGACAACTACTATTTTACACTAAGTACTACTAAAAACTAAATAACAAAAATGTTGCAAGATTTTGAGATTTCTCGAGTGCAACAAAACTAAACAAATAGACAATTACTACCCACGAAGTGACACATGTAAAGTTGGCATTTTGGATCACAATAATATAGACGCTTTCGTGCAGCTTTTTATCAATAATTGCAATGATACGTTTGAGACGTGTTCTCAACAAAACAATATTTTATATAATTTTCTTCACACAAACCACACACTTGTAGTCCTTTACGTACATTAACGTTTACATTTACGTATAGGTTTATAGAGATGCTACCCCAATAGTATTCTAGTACAAACAGACTGAAATGAATTCTTTTAGAACAAGTAATGATAATTAAATATTGTTACAATAGTGACTCTGAAGAATGATACGTATTAACATTAATGCATCGATTGTCATTGGCCCTCGTGCCAGTTCATGCTGATAAGCCCACAAATAGCGAAGAAATGTTTTAGAAGAAATTCTTTGGTAACAAATTGGGAGTACGAATATTGCAACCTTTCAAACCAATGACTTTCACTATACTCATTCAAACAGGCGAACGAACAAACCTAACCCGACTTGACAAAAAATGGCATTTCTGGTACTTTTTTGTATTCCAGAAGTGAGGAGGTTGCCTCTTTTATAATTCTTACTTCTACAGATCAAAACGTTCGTTTGTACTATTATAAGGATTATGTAAATACGACGGTCTTACAAAATTCTACATCTTAAACCACGTTCTTCACTTCAAGTAACTCGATGTTTTACAAAATGCTAGGAAAAGAAAACAGAGCAAACAGAAAGAATTGGAATGTATTAAACTGATGATAAAGTTTTAAGGCGAATTGAATGTGTCTTTAAAAACGTTTCTGTACTCTTGTTTACACTAAAATGTTAAGTTTCAATCATATAATATGTAATATTCACACAGAATTGCAATTTTATTCACTCTTGTTACAACAACCTAACAACAAATCCTAATCAACACTTTATACGAGATTATGTCCATTTTAAACCAATGGGACCAATTGAAGCTTTTGAAACTCACATTCAAACGAGCCGCAACGGTATTAATAATGAATAATGATGACCCGTCTCTTTGTGCGTGTACATTTATCAATCCGCAGTATACTTTCCGATAATTCAAAATTAGCTGTCGAATTCCGTAACTGTAAATCTATGACAGGTTTCCTATAAGATAAACATTCTTACTAACCTTACACGTATACTTTAAATGCACTTTCTGACCCAATACCGTACATAGATCAGTGTTGCAACTCATATGTCCCACGCTGACATTAGAAATGGCGATTTTTTTGCATTTTTTTGCACCTTACGCATTGGCATACAAGGCAAAATTTTGTTATAGAAAGGACAAAGATCAGTCGACATTATCTTGAAATATAAGTCTGACAAAGCCCACTGCACCTTCCAGTGGGGTGGCACAAAAAGGGCATTCCGCCTGTAGTCCTTTGGTTCCATGAGGAATAGGCATATTGGCCCAGTACCTAAAAACCAGGACAAAATTCCATTTAAAAAACTTTTCACGAAATAACATCAAACGGAAACTCGAGTAGGTCACGCGTGTGCGTGCTTGCTTACATTACTGTACGTTCTGAAACCATATGACCACATGGGAAAAACGCATGAGAGAGTGGACCATGGTCACAATACACGGCTGATTCGTACGCCATAGAAAGACCGACGAAAGGTCCAGTAACCATACAAATAGGACAAGTTCTTTCTTTCGAGTCCGTTCCTTTTTTAAGACCCCACTCGTGCAATCCTTGCACATGACCACACCTATGAAATGAAAACATTACAATTATTTATCACGCGATTATCCCAAAAAAATCAATAGCAACATCCCATGACATTAAAAATATCAAACCGACATGGTTTACATAAACTTAATACGCTCGTAAAAAAGTTGGCATTAACGAAATGAACCAAAAACTCTTACTTGAGATAAATGTATGGTTCTCTATCCAAAGAATTTGTTTTTCTCCCAACAACAAGAGTATTCAGTCCAACAGGGCACTGCGGTCTTCCCGCATTGACGTGATCTAGCATCCGTTCCAGTTCGCGTCGAGCCTAAACAGAATATACAATTAAGAACTTAATCAACAATTTAATCGATTTGCTAAAAGCTCTTAAAAGTCGCCATACATTTGTTTAAATTATTTTGTCATTGTCGACATCATTAGAATTTGTAATAGAGTCCTATTATAAAGTATAGACCCGTCTGATTTGGTCTACTAAACCTATACCGCACAATTCATTAGTGAAAATGTTGTGGATGAAAGGATGAAAGTCGATGCGTAAATTAAAACTGAATAGCACATTTCGAGTTCTCAGTGCAGGCAACATTAGCATGTCACTAATATCCTTTCCAGAGCAATAAATTAAGCTCAGCATGCATGAGAAATTGTTTCAGAGTTTAGTTTGATGTTTTAACCATCATCCTTTCATGATTTTCAAGTAAAAGCATCACATCACAGCAAAACACATTGTTTTGATGTTTTCGTGCACGCTTTATACGAGATTAAGATCTAAACATAGAACGAAAACTAAAAAACAACTCATTGAGCGAGTTACATAAAATGTTTGTCAAAGTAAACACTGCAGTTTTTTTATATATATAATACAATATAATGACATTCATACCGGAGATTTTTCCAAGCCTTCAGCAGACCTCCACAGTAGAGTGACCCCGCAGAGGTCAATCATGGACCCGTCCTCTAAAATATTTGATTCCAGCTCTATTTTCTTCCCTTTTTGTGGCGCAGACCGCGACTCCCGCATAGTATAAAGGCCCCCATTGACAGAAACTTCTCTCCAAGGCAGCGGCTTTGCATTTCCTCCCACGAAGGATCCTTTGACATGAAGAAGTAGAACTCCATTCGTGGTAAGGCCATCAATCACTGCAGATTCTTCCCATTTGCTCGCCTTCTCCTAGAAAAGAAATGAAACAAAAAAGTTCGTGAGTGAGTCCACTTGATTAAAGCCACTTATACTATCACTTCAGTCGTCTCAGAAAAAGGCTTTTTGCGTAAATGTGTTCAGGACAGATAAGCATTCGACTTTTATTTTCACCCTTAAAAGCATACATTATTACAGCAAATGTTATTCATCGACATTTTTTGCACAGACGACGCAAAAACTTCGCATAAGTACGCGAACTACCACAAGTTATAAATGACAAACGCCGTCATGAAACGAAAAGTACAAACGTTTTAACTTTATTTCTGTTTAGCTGTTTTATGGTCATTTTGTTTCACGCCAACAATCACAAGTGCATCTTTAAAAGCTTTGTTTTCCATTTACACTATAATGATATACAAGATAGATTTGAATAAAATGAGTATTAAATTAAAACCAAGTCGAAATACGCCATGAAGCTGTGGCGTGACGTGACTACGAATTACGCCCTTTTTATGTATGCATACACATTCGTTTGGCAGTCGTTGATATTCCGTTTGCGAATATTTTGCACTACATTTGCCATTTGTCGTGCTTTTGTATTAATGACACGAAACGAACTTCTGATAAGAGAAACGAAAAGTTAGACATACTAATCGATGCAGAAAAAAGCGAACGTAATACTAGTATTATAAAATCCAGGAACAAAATGAAACAATATGCAATAAAAAGAGCATTGACTACAAAGAATTTTACATTTCTAGTGAGAACAGATGTCTTCAAAATCTTTCTAACAAACTAAACTCTAATCCGCACTATATACTTCGGTCTTCGTGAGACAATTTCTTTCAAAGTTTTGAAGCAAAACCATCATCATTACTACATCCCAGAGAAAGAAGCATCACAAACTATAGGATCCTAGCATTCGTTTGAATTACAGTCACAACAACGTCGCAAGCTGACAAAAAACCCTGGGAGAACTTGTTACTCAACGAATTATTGCACCAAGATGATGGTACGGAGACTCGTTTGGAATTGCTTATGAAACCCGACACAGGGTTTTAAGTTTCATGTCTCACAAATGTTGTCTTCTTCAGGTCTTGTGGGACAATTCCGTGGAACGAAACTAGACCGATTACGGCCTTACAATGTTTAATCTAGAGCAAAGATGTGAGATTTTCCATTTAGCGGATTCTCATCTTGTGCTAACGACGACCGGTTCTAATACCACATAGGAAATTAGCACATTAACCCTTCCCTTTAATGAAAAACTACCGTTGTTGTTGCATTAATGTCGTAAATACTCTAAGAGTTTCTATACAAAGCTTCCGCTTTTCCTGTTTCAAGAGATTGCAAACACAACTCACTACAATACTTTAAGTTATCTCGTAAAAACGACGCTTCTTTCTCTCATTCTTTGCAAAAACAGATAAAAAGGATGGAGAAACAAAGCATTGTAGACATAACTTTGAAGGATAATGCGAAAAATATAGATTCGCCGCCGCCTTAAAAAAACAACAACGATAAGGAAGTCTTAGTCAAGAAATGTGAAATTCCATTGTGTCACTACATTTCTGCAGTAAGAAGGTGTTAGAGAATCCGCATAGAAAACAAATCATGTCTTATCTATATTGCACCGCAGGACCAAAGAGGCCATTAGGAAATGTCCTTCGGATGAATGAATCTTTCTTTCCCGCACGCCCTTCGTCTCCGAACCGCCTGCCTGTGCACCCTATTTTGAACACTATCTGTGTCAAGGATTCTTCAGACAATGAACGTAGGAACCACAAGCTTCACAAGCATGCTCAAGTCGCATCACTGACAGAATCTCATTTTTCCAAGAAAATGTGCCATCCTCCTGCCTTTCTGCATAGGTATTAATGTGCTTTTTCCGCTTCACTACTTCTGACAGAAGCTCTCAGTAGATTTACTTAGATGATTTATAATCTGAGTCAGAAAGGTCAAATTAACATATCATCTCGACGTCCTGCTGAGCTGCTCAAGTCTTAGCACCTCAAAACGACATCAGCTGTTCCATTCTTCCAGTTCAGTGAATCCATCTGAGAAAATGACTAAACGACTACTCACGTTTTTTGTACGATTCCATCATAATTCCTTAGACTCGACAGAAAAAATTCAGAGACAAGGCGAACTATCACAATGACATGATTCATAGGAAATGTAGCTCCGCCACGACCACGAGGTTCGAAGAAATTCGACAAAAGAAAGAAATGGACAAAAAAATTCTAAAGGATATGTACAATCTGTAGAAAAACCAAAGGTCACAAAGCGGATAAAAACCACTAAGCCCACGAAAAGTAATACATGTTTTATACGTCCCAACTGACGTGACCAGAGGGACCAGATGATTCCAGCCTGCCATTCCTCAGTTGTCCATAAACTTTCCTTGACAGAGTCGTCACTTCAGAATGTGCGTCGACGTGTCGTGTCGTTGTACAAACGCTTTCTACGAAACTTGTATGTTCTGAAGCGCTCTCAACTTTCTTTCTACAGTTTGTGAAATGAGGCGGCTTTATAAGTCTTCCTTCTTTCAAAGACTTTCATTCGAGTCCGCAGACCAAACGTTCATGGAAAAAGGTAGTGAACCTACACATATTCCGACATTTTACCGGATACTGTCTATGTCGCTGTTCTTTCGCTTCCAAGGATCAAGTTTGGATCGATAGCCTCATTTCCCAGATTTCCAAATCCCCAGACTCAACACCCTGCTGTCCTCGTCCGCTTCTACCATACCAGCCGCCCGCCGTACCCTTTCAAGATGATAATGCACAGTTGCTCCAAAGTTTTTGAAACGATACTTCCAGTCAGAAGTGTCTACGTTACATGAACATAGAAAATCCAGTCAACATCGAAGTCCTGATCACGTTCCACTATAAAAGTAGTCAGCAAAACACTTCAAGTCGACCTTGCATTTTGCAATGTTTGCTCTTTCTGCATCCTGCCTTCTAAATGCGACAATAACGAAAACCACCTTTACATGACGTAAAATGAATATATAAAATAATAAACTATTTATATACTCTCTTGTTGCTTTCGCATTCTAATTCTGCTCTATGCGCACTTGTCATATGCCAAACCACGTACGGTAATCAATACTCTCTTATGACTACTGTCTCATGAACTTTCAATTACATTCTTAGTGGTTCCTCCTACACAACATCCTCATAAACCACAACAACGCCCACACAGAAGAAGACTCTTTGAAAGAAACCTAAATTGTCTTAACTGGATTCATGTCAATCAAACCCATGTCCCTGAAAGCCTCATGCAGTGCATTCATCATTTCAGCATACACAAGCTGACATTTACGAAAAGAGAAAACTAATACCACTCCATGCATGCATGCCAAAGAGACGACTCAAACTGAAAATTTCAGTTTATAAATCCCTTCCAATGCTAAAACCACTACGGAAGAAGTGGGATCAACGTGAACTTTAGGTTATCTTTATCCTGTATACATAAGAGCATCCGCAATCTCTTAGCAAACAAAGATTTTCTCCCTCCAAAGTAAGTCTCTCTTTCATCTTGACTATCTACTCAATCCCATCACATCCAATTCCTTTCCACACGATTTCCTTCTTTGCCAATCAAATTATTCACAGCCAAGCTCTTCTTTTGCCCTCTTCGTTGCCCCATTTCCGTTTCCTCGCAAACAAGTAAATAGAGGAAGAACATGTCAAAGGCTGGTGGTTCTTTTTTCGTACTTTTCCAATAGACATTTGCACAAACAAACGACTTTGTTCATGTTGGTAAATGGAACTGGCTTCCTCGCAAACGCGTCGATTGCTCTATTGCATTCTGGTATACAACACACAAGCACAACTCAACGACGTTTACAAAGTATCGCTGTAGGCTGTAACTCAACGCAACATTCAATAGGAAGACGCCACAGCCACTTTATCTTCTCCGGCATAATTTACAAGATTTAATGGCCGAGTGAAGAATGAAAATGAAAGAAACTACTGCAAAAACGCAAAAACAAGCTTTATTCCGTCGTTTGTGCGATTTTGAACTGGATTCTTCTGCCCGAAATGGTTATTTTCGAGCTATTTTTATAACTTCGTCATGTGTTTTCCAGCAAGATGTTATTGTATTTGACCTCAGTTTAGCGTCAACACGTCAACACGAACAAAATTATTAAAAAGAAAGCTAGAATGTTCTCATGAATAATTCAAAATTCATAGTGAATATTAGCGGTAGCATGAACGGATGTCAAAAACATGTCAAGACGAAGTTGTTTACTAGCGTTTTTCCTTTTCAGAAAGTACAATGGTAAAACCTATTAGCTTAATGAGCGTTTACTGTAGTGCGCAAATAGGAAAACACATTTAAATTGTAATCATTGTTTATTTTTGGACCATTTTACGATCATTAGGACCGACGACAGTACCATAAAACCAGGCAATGACCAATTACTTTATGCAAGGTTTCAAAACTCTTACGATGAGTACCATTAAAGTAAATTATGTTAACAGGTTCGTCAGAGCATCACAATGGGACAACAGACAACTGAGATGACAAGAAAGTAGACGTTGGTAAAAACTTGAAAAAAATAAGTACTTACGCCCAAAAAGATATTTCTGCTTGAGTCAAATCCAGCAGCGAAAACTCGAGCTTGGTACGGTGGTCGTCGATCCACTAGGATACGACATGCAAATCTAGAGATAGTTGACTGCATCGATTTGTCGACTCCATGTGACTTATCTCCAGCCACGGTGTCCATCACCACAAAGTCAATTGGCATCTCTGACGATCTTCCAATCTGAAAAGGACAAAAAAGAACATTTCATGCGGTGAGAGGTAAAGAAAATCCACGTGAAAGATCCCTCATTCACAGCCTAGCCTAGAATGCTTCAACTTCAACAGAATGTACATCTTTTCGACTCACTCTTACTCTTCACTTTTCAGGCTGTCACTTTATGCCCTGTTGCACATCGCCAGTGTAGAGACCAAAAAAGAGTTAAGTGCTCGTCATTCTCCTCAGCATATAGTATTCCCCGTGTTACAGAACTCTTCTTTCTCTACAAGACTTTGTTCCTTCGTGTCACTGTACATTGCTGAAACCATCAACAACAAAAACGTCACACTGTCTCTGGGTTTCGCCCTTCAATGCTCAACCTGCCCTGCCAGCACATGTGAACTGATGCCACTGACTTTTCGCTGTCTCAGCACAGCATCAGTTTTCCAAATTTTGCAGAGTACAGAGAAGCAGTCCCAAAGCAAGAAGAAGCAATCTAGGTAATGTTTCAGTCCCACCCAAATCGTGGAAGCAGAAAATGTGCCAAATAGAAAAAAATTCAGCCACGCGGCGTGAACTCTTTCTACTTCTTCAGTGTTAATAATGCATGTGCGCATTGTGCACTCCTCATTTCTCCTCACAATTGACACTGCATGCAAGCTGTGACACACTATCTGCTCCCGAACAATATGCCACGATGTGAGTCAGACTGCAGATGAATAAAAGTCTCATTGGTTATATGGTATTAACATAAAGCTCAGAATGTAACAAGAAAGAAACCTACTACGGAGATAGAGGTTTGCAGCTCGCACTGAGAAGAAAATGGTCTCCTTTTTTGCAACTTTTGTTACTGTTATTCAGTCACATAAGAAAGCGACCACATCAGAAGATGAAACCGAGAAAAAATACTTCAAATAAAAAACAACCATTTCATTTAATAAGAGCAACTCACATTACGGCAGATCTGTACCGTAAATTTCACACAATTTACGTTTTAATCAGCTGAAGAATTCTCCTAAATCACTTTAACATGATGCGAAAGCAATTCCCTTATTCCCTCAACCAAAATACTTCGTCATGCAGTAAACAAGTCCAAATAATTCGTAAATGAGGCATATTATGTCCGCTTATGCGCAGAACACGAATTCTCTCTGTTTTATATATATATTGCAGTTAGCAAAGCAAGCATAATCACCTTTGATGAAATGTGTTTTCAGATGACGCTATGTAATGAACGACAAATTCTAAGGATGGCTCAACAAAACTGACACGCTTCTCTCATCTTTTACACCACGCCGCTTCTGTGAATAAAAATCTCTTATTTCCTAATTTCATGTTTGCTTAAGCATTTCTTACTTACGGCATGTAATCTCTACATCTGAGAAAACATTTGGCTCCTTTAATAAAGTTAATATGACTTCTCTTGCAAAATCTCTGAAGCAAGTAGTGATGATAAACTACTGCGAGCACGAAATCTAAAGAAGAGAACTGTTTACAGTTTAATCAACAAACAATGCCATTGCTAAAATCTCTCGAGTACATAAACTGTGCTTTACAATAGTGTGCAAGCATTTGGTAATTTAGACATGGAAGAAAACCGTAGCAAGTGCACTCCATAACTAAATAGCAGAGTCAGTCGAAAGTCAATCATCCTTAGCTGAGACGGAAGTTCATGTTCGAAAAGTAAAGTAACTGTGAGTATACGTAGTGTAAATAATTCAAAAGAACCCAAGAATTGCTTCCACTTACAGCTATTCAAGATTGTACAAGACAAGCTAAACATTTAGCTTTCTCTTGAGAATGATCATAAAATCCCAGTTTAGTATAGTGGGCTAGGAGGATAAAGATTAAGAAAAAGAATGGGAAACAGGAGCAAAGTCATAAACTCACTTGGAACATATCGGTTTCTTCGTCAGGAACGTATTCCACAATCACGGCTTGATTCCTGGACAAAGTATACGAAATTGAATGTACGTTAGCATCCAGAACTGCTTTCGATGTGTGTGGTGTGTCCACCACGTAATGCTTCGATCGCTTGATGCCCGTAGGTTTCTCTCGTCTTTGCAGGACAAACTTAGAGCGCCGTCGTCCTTTGTCACCTTGAGGAAGAATCCCATTGTAACTGAAAAGAGAAAGAACACAATTTCTATTAGATTACATTTTCACTCCAATCGTGTTTCATTTTCAGTCCTCTAAATATTTAAATCTTTGCAATCAAATCTTTTCAGCCGAAATCTAGAACTAAATGTAACAAATGTCGAACGACAAAGTTGGAAAATACGACAGTAAAGAACGGTTAGAAATGAAATAACAGCTTTCGAAGATGGTTTTCAAGTTTATATTAAGTATAGTATTTTATAGAAGATGTAGTTTATATAACAAGTTTACTTCCATCCGCCAATTAGTCTTAATAAAGTTTCATTCTTTTCCACGCGTACAGTACAACTTTCGCCAACAAACTGGGACGAATAAATACAACGACATCAAAGAGCAATTGTCAAAGAACAATTATTACGCATGATTTCCGATCGATCGTTACGTCGTTACTATTCAANACAATTATTACGCATGATTTCCGATCGATCGTTAATCGTTACTTCGTTACTATTCAAAAGCCAATGGAATGCAATGCTGCCATTAAAATACTAGTAAAACTACAATGATCTAAGGAATATGACTGACATTAAGAGCAGTTACTTCAAAACCTACAAAAAGAAAGGTACGCTGGAGCACAATGGAGCTTCATTAAGGCCAATGGGCTACACAATACATCCAGCTTATTACTCAAATCATCTTTTATACCTTATTACATCATTGCTACAGAAGAAGAGGAATCTGAATTTGTATTACAGTTCAGCCTCACAATAAAGATTTCAATTTCATAACATCACATCACAGAAAATGAAAATAACGCGAATGGAGGGATCATGATAAAAAGTAACCTCAAAATCAGTGATCCTTCTTATTTCTTATTTCATTAACCAAAATTTCGATGTCATTACAAGTAATGATATTACTCAACAACTCATACAAAGACGATATTTCCCTTAATTAGCATACAATCAAGTTTTATTACCTTATAAAACATCGCGTTATTACTTATTTCGCATGGCTAACAAAATCATCACCTTTTTGGCACAAACAAGACATTTCGTCGAAAACATAATTTGCAGTGCGCGACTTTGAGTCGCACATCCCTCGAATAAAGATTTCTTGTAGTATAGTCTGTATATAGTTATATTTTACTATATGTACATTTGAGCGATGATTGCAGTTTGCAGTATTGCGTCAATGGTTTCACGCAGAATTGGTAAGGACGTGTGCAACAAAACCTGAAGTGAGTAATAAATGGTATCTCTCAGTGACAAAGTGGATGAAATGCTTAAGCTGGTGACAAAACGTTGCGCTTGGCTGCGACAAATATAAAACATTAGCTACGCACGGTACAATCACAAAACCATATGGAATGCACGAAGAATACAGTGATACTTTCCCTTTCGCACAGTAATACACTGTAGAATATCAGTCAGCGCCATAATAGAGCAAACATAAACATTAGATTGTTAGTTTGCACGCAGAATTACTCTCTAATTTCAACAATGAAACCAAGGGCTCCACAGAGTAAAGTTGCGTTGGGACGAGTATTAAAACACAGTGCAACTAAACTATCATGCTCATAAGTTACTATTGCGGCTACTACTGTTTGAGTGAATACCAGTTGCCATATTACATTGCCTTGCTCTACTTCTTCAACAATGGCCCGTGTCCACTTTTTGAGTAAACCGTCAACTCACGATCACCATCAAAGAAGTACAAAGTACAATAAGATGTTCATTCATAACTTAGCCTAGTCAATATTCACAATGACAAATATGACTCTTCAGAATGATTCTTTCTACGGCACTACAATAGAAAGTACCACTTTCTGCTACAATTTATATTTTAAACATTTTAAACACGCTTTGGTACCTTACTGCTTAATCATTCAATGATGTTGCTGTAAAACATTTGAGGACGCTGGATTTGGCTCTCATTATTCTAATTCCGGATCAGTTTCTAGTAAACTTTCTAGTTTCCATAAAAATCCAAAATGCATTATGATTATGGTCAAGTAATGACTCAAAAGAAGACTCGTCATTGTCAAAATTTATTCACAAACGAGTCTCTTAAATCGGTCGTAATGTATTTCAAAATGACAAAGAAATGAGAGATGAAAGTAAATTGTTTTGGAAAACTCGTGAAATAAACACAGTCCCAAAACAGAACGTGCTGTTTTCCCATTAAAGCTCACAATTGTTGAATTTACATCTTAAGATACCACATTTTAAGAGCAGGGGAAAGGAAATAGTTCAAATGTTTACGACAAACCCAACAAACTGGGAAAGAGATTTGTTAATAAGATTGTTAATACGAAAGGCCACTAGCCATTTCCTACAAACAACATTCACGTCACATTGTCACACACTGACTATGATTAAAACAAAGCCATTCGTTAAAACTTTATTACTTCGTGACCTAAAGCGTAAAAAAGCTACGTAGAATTTAAGCTACTGCAGCCACGAGCAAATGAAAGAAAAACGTGATTGTAACTTCCCAAATCGTTTAATCCTACAGAACACTTCATTCTCGTTCCCTTCGAAAAAAACGTGATCTCAAAAAAGTTAGAGTGTTCGTAAAGTCTCAACGAGATTGCAACAAGATGACACGAAAGAACGAAGAATGCTACAGTCTCCAAGCAATCCCTTCTTTTGGCTCTCGGCCTTTTTGATTCCGACCCTTTCACTCTCTAAACTTTTCTCATCGTAACCTGAGAGCCTCACTTCAAGTCCGTGATTGATGAGTACACAGTAGTGTTAGTGTGCACTGTTCCTATTTTCTATTCTTACACATTCCATCAAAAAGCAAAATTGACTTCAAAAAGTGAAAAATCACAATGACACTACAGTAAGCTAACTAATCACTTATGTGATATCACATTTCCAAAATATATCTAACTTCTTTCCTTGATGGGATAAAAATAATCATTTAATTACAAATCAAAGAAGACTGATTTGAAGGCGAGTTTTCCATTGTAAAAGCTGGAACAGGCACCAAGGGAAAGTGCTCAAATAAACCATATAATACACTGACGCTGTTCAATAACGACGTCCACCCAGCAAAATAAGTAGCATTTCGTGAGAAATGCCATTCGAAATGCCAACATCACGTACAGTCGCAACCTCGCAACGACCAGCTCCTTGATCCCCGAATGATATATTAAATATTATATACAATACTCTCCACAACACGCTACCATACACACAGACGAGAATATAATAACACTCTCAATTTAGTAAGAAAGCATATAGGCAGTAGGCACACGTGCCGCTCTGAAGGAAGACACCGGAAGGTGCGTGACCAGAAGCAAACGCCGAGTACTAGAAACGAATTCAATGCCGCCTTGAATGTTGCAATAGAAAATGATAAATGTGCACGCAGTTGTCTTTCGAATCGACTCTTCAGTGTCTTCAGAGTTCAGACCAAAAGCAGCCGCAGCTCTATAACGAAAAATACTTGTTATATGCCGAAACGATAACCTGAAGATATATTGCTATCATACGAATCGGGAAGGTTTTGACTGTAATATTTACACATTGCTAGCACGACGATTCTCTAAGATAGAACACATGTGTTGTGGACAGTTTATAGTATCACAGTTTGAGTATTATTTCTTGGCACTTAAGCAAAGGACGCCCACAGAGAAACCAAACCAAGAAATCGTTACATATCCATCAAACCTGAACATCAAAATCCTCATCCCTCACGAAACTGCAGTTCAATAGGAATGATGAATAATCACACCATGAGCATGAGGGGATGAGAAAGCCGACTGAAGTAGAAACAGAAAGATGAAAATGAAAACAGTATTTCACACCGAAGAAAGCCCAGTTTATAAGGTTCATATATTTCAGAAAATGTAAACCGAAAGCTTTCGTCCGTTTCCATAATCATACCTACCATGTTATATAAACAGTGTAAGAAAGTAGGGTAAGTAAGCACACTTAAAGCTTACACCCCAGATCACCAGAAATGAACATTTCCATCATTGTTTACATTGTTCGTCTAGTCTAGTCCAGTCACAGGGACAGAGTTAGGAACAGACAGATGAACAGAGAGAAGTGATGGCACACTTAGCTGCTGCTGGATAAGGATAAGTTGAGCGTACATCACTTATGGTCTGGTCCAGTACAGCGCAGCTACAACAAAAAGCCATTGTAACGTGTACGGTCGATTAGGAAAGCTTGGCTCCGCAAATAATCCCGTTATCTGACAGCCACTAAACTTTATTGGAAGTTGAAGTTTCACACACCACGAGTGAAAGCTTAATTTAACCCACAAATTGTGGTAAATACACAAAGATTGGACTATATTCACTAGTCACCTGCTGTTCGCTATCCAATCATCCAAACCAGCAAAATGCGTTCTCCGTCGTATCATTAACATGTCTAAAACCCGGAAACCAAAACCCACAACTTTCCGCGCAGGCATAATAAAGCTAAGTGAATTTACCTTCATTTGCCTCAAACTCTCGCTATTGTGACACAGCAACAAATGAAAGGAAGGTGTCACGAGAACACACGCTTTGAAAACAGGATTTTGTTATCGAGACAAGCGACAGGTTCATAAAAAAATGAAAATGAAATGTAAGTAGTTATTTCTGCAATATGACATTATGAGAGAAAAACTTATCAAACCGAGTTGTAGTCAAACGTACTGAAAAACCAAGTAAACAGCATTATTAGTTCCGGCATCGACTATGACTTCGACAATTTCTTTTAAAGTTACAGTCACGATCGATAATGATAATCGACAATACAACTCAACAAACTTTCAATGTTTGTCTTCGATAGGAACGAAATGAAATTGTCAAACTATGCTTACAGTACAACCGCAACCAAAGACACAATTATATTTTATCGAAAACCTGGAGATGACAAGATCAAGTTGTATACTACACATTATATACATGGCCAGTCGGAAATGGCGTATTTCTTTATATAGTAGGGAAAAGTCAGCGAACCCGCATACATACGCATGTGTCTGTCAGTCACTCGACTAACGATCTGCTTTGTGACATTTCATCGTTCATTTATCGTCCATATCCATATCATAAAAAATAAAGGCATATCAAAACAAAAAAAAACGATGACGATGAACCACAACGCCGGAAAATATCAAAAGAACCTTAGATTAGAAATTATTGCAAAAACATTTTAATTCAATTTGCTCACACACTTTCTTCAATTTGAAACATGACTTTCAATAAATATATATGCTCAAACTATAAACGTTCAAGAATGTGAAAGACGGAGGAATCCCATACAATATCGCAAGAACGATGCTTTGAAATGGTAAATGATATACAATTCAACTCATATATTATGCGTCGTACGAACTCGTGCGACCGTGCAATGCTGATAATGCCATTAAAATGCAGTATGCCTCATCACATCACAATCACAACACAATTTGACACAGAGATTTGCCTCAATGTTCCATCGTACACCTACCCATAAGAAGAGCTTTCTATCGGCATCCGCTAGCTACGCTTCAAAATTGCCAAACTTCCATTGCATATAAATCACTAAAGCGAAACTGAAACCGTAGACAAGGCAAAAGCAATGCAATCTGTAAGAACGCAACATTGCAAAACTATCACGCTTTGGGCAGCGTTGAACGAATACCACAAGATTTGTCAAACCTGCCTGTCCTAATAATTTCTTACATTCTACGATTCTACAACTTTATTGTGATTCCTCTGCTACTTATGAATATATTTAAATGTCTGCCAATTCAATACAATAATTTATAAATCGTGAAATTACACACCTACATTTGTACAATGCGAAACCTGTGCCAGTGACCAGTGCATGTTCACGATGTTAACATTTATGTTTGCTAAATGCTAATTCATATTGGCGTCTCACACCTCACTACTATCAATGCAAAATGTGAATGACACAGTTAGTTGTAGAAGTTGCACTTTTCACCGTTTTGCTAAATGTACTGGTGTGTCATGTTCTATCTGCAATTCAAGGCACTGTCCTGACTCCTTATTTGTGGTTGCAATTTTTTTAAAAAATCGTTGACTATTACTGAATGGACATTGTTAAATGTAATAAATTCGGAATATTACACACGATTGTCATTTCGAAAACCATCAATTAATTCGTTAATAGCATGATAGCATCGTGGCAGTGCAACTGCTAACCTCGTACCCACATCTACCATCAACAAACCATAGGAATTAAATTAAGTAGTCTAACAACTATGTGACATGTATCATGTAACACAAAATGCACTGACAGTCGACCAACGCCGAAATCCAAAAAACGATTGATTCTCGCTGAACTCGACTAGCAGGTCGACTAATGTCAAATTAACAGCAACAGATCAAAATTGGTAGATGTGAATTGTGAATGTGGAAGACAAAGTATTGACGTTGTCTGTATGTTTAGAAAGGCGTATAACACAATCAGGATGCCAATCACAATCACGGAATAATTTTACTGGGTCATCTCCGTCCATCATAATGAAGAGTATGCGCTTATTAGTAAGGTAAACACAAACGAAAAAGTTTATGCGGCGACTACAGTGGCTGTCCTATTCATGTCCAGCAAGCAAGCACGAGTTCGTTTCAAGCTCAGTGAAGTCAATCAACTTCCAGGTCAAACTCGTCAAAAAACCACAAATACAAAACAGAGAATAACCGCAGCAGACAAACGGCTTGCCAGTGTCCTGGTCAAGCCCAAACCACATGTAACACACAACATTAAGCAAGCCAGATTTCAGAAACCCAAAACCACTGATGAGCATCGACAATCGGCATTGAAAGAGCATCATCAGAAAAATAACAAATCATCCGACTTTCGGGCGACATTCCATTATTTCGTACATGTTAAATCCCTTAACATTACATGAAACAATCCATCTATCGACTTTCATACTTAAATAATGGAATTTCTTTGTCCAGAATAAAGAAACTCCCCTGCACGTAAAACCTCAAAGGAAGGCTTAAGAAAATAGAAACAACAATGTGCATGAGAACAACAAGAACAAGACATGTTGAAAATGTCACGATGTTTGGTATTTGGTAAATGTGGCTACATCGTTATCAGCAAAACGCAAGAACAACAGCTTATTTAGTTCTACGACTTTACAATAACCTCATTGATTAATAAAGGAAAAACTTAGAGTTTTCAAGGATACAGCATACAGGATACAAAAGATTAAAATATTGAATCCACTAAACTTTAAACCACTTCTCCAAGCAGTCATGAATACGTGAATACTGAATACTCAAATTGGTGAAGCGTTGAACTTTTCCCATTTTAAAGGAGGAACGCAACCGAGCATTCTAAAGCTATGAAGGTTCTTCAAGCTGAAAGCACTTGCATGCTTAATGCTTATCGTGCCTGGGTCCTATTCAGTTTCTCAACTCATACATTGCTGATGAAGAAATGCTACACTACAGACTACAACTACAACGCTACTGCTTAAAAACCCTATCAAATATCTGCATAAACTAAGTAAGGATAGTAAAACATCACCAAAAAACGAAAAGGATATTCATGTAGTTTAATTGCCTTTTTGCCCTGTGCGCACTATTAGCGTCATTGCCATTGCTAGTGGGCAATTGCATATTCATCATTTCCACTCTTTAAATTTAACATTGGATAATTATAGCAGCAGATAGAGGAGTGAGAGTTCAAACACGCCCGCAGCCCGCATATGCTTCAGTTGACGTAATATAATTCTATTTAGAATAACTTTTTCCCGATACACATCACTCAGAATATGAGGGAAAATTTAGGTTTAATAAGTAGTGTTCATGTTGATAACAGAACTTGATGTTTGTACATGGAATTTTACGTTATGTCTGCCCACTGTCAGTATCAGTGTCAAAATGAACAAACATTTCAACTGACAAGTTGGTTATTGGCATTGGTTTCCTAAAAAATTGCAATCAAATAACTTTAGTTCAGTAGAGTAGAGTAACTTGTACTACGAATACGAATCTAAAACCTCCCTGAAGCCTACGTTGACATGTTCCAATTACTGGGAAATTATTATGCGATACTAACGCTGAACCGCCATTTAAACTACACCTTGAAATCACTTCCTTAAACACCCATAAAACAGGTTAGAATATATAGTGTGCAGTGTTCATTGTCTGCAAATCAAAGCTCGACCGAAAGTAGAACACGAAGTAGTCATTTCACAGAATACGTAATCATCCAAATTCGTTATGATTGACGATTTATTGGTGATCATGCCGGTTCTACTACTTAACACATGTTAAATGCGACCAACTTGAATACATGAATTTAAAAACTATGGTTATTATCATTCACACTTTGCATTGAACTAGTAACAATCATCATAGGATACCGAAATGGGCCACATTTCAGCTGCCATTATTAAAACGTAATTAAACTAAGCCGCAAACTAATAATTCCTTTGTTCTGAGAATACTCGTTTTGAAAGTAAGTTTAATTACTATACTTAGAGAAACAGAAACACGTGTAGTCGCGAACAAATCCATGCACAAAGGATAGAATAGAGAAAATACGAAGAAGTTAAAGTCGTAAATTGTAAAACTGCAAGTGACTCACCCAAGAACAACAAGTTCGCCGTATTTTACTGGTTGCCCGGATGTGGACGAAACCACACCAGGACTAGTCACGTCCTTATGGACCTGGTGGTTTCCTTCTCCGTCTTTAGGATCAAATTGACCCATTTTCTCAACGTTATGTGGTTCCTCAATAACGTCTCAAGTGTACGAACACAGTTTTTCACTCAATATGACAATGGTCACGCTAACACAATGTCACAAGTATAATAGTAGCAACATTCAGAAAGCTGCTCTATATTACAAGTTAACTGTCGAAAGACAAAAAACACTGAAGGTCCAAGTCGCTGTAGTCATAAAGCGTAATTTTTCAGTAATGTGCTGACGCTAAACTCTATAATTTGGTGTCATGCAACTCCCAGAGGACATTGCAGAGTTTGACAGAAACGCATTGATCCAAAAATGTTCGCCTTACAAAATATATCGAACTCACACAACACAACCTCTAAACTTACTCAAGTGTGTCCCAATGGCGACAAATTCTGTGAACCTAAATAGTTCACTTGTTCAATAGGCTTTGTCAAATGTCTCTGTTTTGCTTATTGTACCTTGAACTTGCACATTACACAACACAACTGTGAGTCACAACGTACAGAACACCACTAAACACATGCTCTGTAACAAGTTCCGCTTGCACACTCTACTAATGCTGCCCACTTTGACTTCGTTACTTCAGTTCTTCTCTGCTCATTGGTAATTAAAGGTTCTTGGCAATTGTTCCAACTTCCGCGTCAACTGGATCTGAAAATACAAAAAAAAACAAAGTTGTGAGGTATTCTAATGCTTTGCATGAGGAAAGGAATTCTACAATTCACACAAGCACACTCGTCAACAAATTAAGCATGTAGAAAAAAGTATACGCACTTGCGCGCTATTTGTAGAAAACCAATATTGAATTTATGTCTTAAAAAATCAGCAGTAGCCAAAACCGATTATATCTTCACACTGGAAAGGGACCTGAATCACACTAATGAAAAAGCGTTTCTAAGCAAATAATGTGCCGGACGGTGACGAGTCTGAAAAGATTTGAGACCTTGAAGGCTTTCAAACCCTGTAGCACTTTATGATTTGGCCTAATGTTTGATATGAAGGTGGACTGTAACTTTGATTTTATTCGTGGCCAGCGATAAATAAGTTCATGTACTCAATTCTCTC